>JAOVVB010000027.1:15722565-15733319 GCA_028570985.1 Heterobranchus longifilis | reverse complement strand
AGGATGGGTTCCCTGTTGAATCTGGTTCCTCTCAAGGTTTCTTCCTATTGCCATCTCAGGGAGTTTTTCCTTGCCACTGTCGCCATCATCCTCGGCTTGCTCATCAGCGACAGTCTTATCAGTTTGATTCATACACATTCACATTTCATACAAACTTAAATAAGTATTTTGATTGTGTAAAGCGACTTTGCGACAATGAAAATTGTTAAAAGCGCTATACAAATAAAATTTGATTGAATTAAATTTTATTTTGTTACTGTATGTTCTGACCACTGCAGCCTGGTAACATCCTGCAAGAGCTGCAGTTTTGGAGTTGCTCTCACCCTGTCCATTAGCCGGCCAGGGCTCAGTGATGGTGTAGTCCGATCCAATAGAAATGCTAGTGTACTTCAAACTGAGAAAAAGGTTAATGCTGATTCTGATAATAAGGTGTCAGAAAACACAGGTCATTACTGTTTTGGTGGTAAAAGAAGGACCTACTCAGTATTAGGAGGGTGGTCATGATGTTAAAGCTGATCGGTGTATACAAGTTATACAGACAAATAAGATTACACTTAATGACCATAGAAAGAAAAGTGCGGGTTAAAAGTAAATGCACAGTAAAGCCAGTGAATCAAGCACAAGAATCAAGCGAACCCTATGAAACATTAACCAAGCATTAAATCACTCCACAAACGTGCAAGTCATTTGAAAATATATACGTAAATTCAGACTGTTTTTTTCTGTGGAGATTGAATTCTGAAAACATAGCCTTGGGCAGACGGATCATTTCGAGTAGTCAGTGCATTTTATCCAAACCTGTCCCCGGGCTCTGTTTCTGCTGTGTTTATTAGTGGAACGTTCTGGAAACCGGATACATACATATTGTCATTTTGTGTGATAAATGCAGCAATATCTGCGAAAGAAGATTTAAGTGGTAATTACACTCTAAAAACAGTAGCATCCCTTCATCACCCCTTCAAGTTCGGTAGTTGCAAAATGTCAAGCTGGTAGATTCCAGAATTCCCATCTCACTTTCAGTGCAGAGCTCTACCACTGATCACTACTTTCAGTCAACTACGTTTAATAGAAACGTGGCCTGCTTGGAAAGACAGATTCGAAATCGCCAAGCGCATTTTAAAAAACGCTGCTTGGGAAACAGTAGGCATCTAGGGTCTAATAAAATGCTGTTAAGATGATTCCTTTTTCCGGTGGCTTATAACTAATAACTACACTGACAAGGGGTAAACCTTCAAGGATTAGTCCTTGTGGGAATTGTGAATGGGAAAAAGCTGGCCGTGCACTGATAAGACTGGAGCTTCTCCACGTTATATGTCAAGGTTGCCTTGTCTATTGATTTTCTTCAAAGTGAAAGAATAGCGTGTTCTCAATTTGAATTGCGTTGCCATGGCTTGCTTTTACAACATGCAACTCCAAACATTCATACATTTCCAACGGTTCTTTCATTACCGAAAATTGCTGCATCAAGGACATAGGGTGACATCTGAAATAGGAAAGAAAAAAAAACTGTAAATGTACTTATTTAAAATGTGTCAGTGTGTTTCCTTTGTCACATGACCCAAAAAAACCAAAAAAACAATCAGCGTTTTCTATCTTCGATGTCCCTGTTGGACAATTCATCATGCTGCTAATCTGGGAACAATCAACGTCAGGATCCTGGCATCCAGCAAAAGGTCCTGCTCGCTAAATCATATCATGAAGAATAGAAATGTCAACCTAATGCCAGTCATGTTGTGTCTTCTTTTTTTGTGTGTGTGTGTTAGCTAGCAAGCCGCACAGGTCAGGATGCAATTCATACAACATAAGAGAAAAGTGTGTGAGAGATAGCCGGATCAAGTGAATAAGAAAGGCAAGGAGAGCCACAGGCTAAAGAAGCTCAAAACTCGATTACTGTGATAGCATCAGAATACACAACAATCCTGACAACACGCCCCCACACACACATATTAGTGCATCACAAACCAATCCGAGTGTGACGGCTTTGGAATGAGACCCGGCAAAAAGAGCTCATGTGAACAAAACATGTCTGAGGCTCAAATTCGAGCAACGTTAATGCCACTCCAATAAGCAGAGCTGACCCGAAATCTTATTTCCCCGTCACCTCTCTGTTTATCCTTTCGCTGGGAAGGAGTTTCTAAGCTTTTGAGTATATATAATAAACCGATCATATTTCTGAATGAATAGATCTGCATGTTTAAAAAGGAGGCAATGCAAGGCACAGGTAATGTAGACACGGCTGATGTAGGCAGATCTGAGTCCAAACAGTCAGGCGGACGTGAACTCCTTGCTTGGTACCACGTTCACGTTCGAGCCTCTAGCGCTATCACTCAAGATATAAGGAAGGCATGCATCAAGACTATTCTCTGTCCTGGACCCAAGAAGTGGAAAGAACTTCCCCAGGGTATCTTTAAACCGTAAGACTTAACACACTACCTCTCCACTAAGCATTTAAATAAGCACTTAAAATAACCCCCCGACCTCTTGAATTGGATTACATTCTGATGCAGAATTCTTGCACTTACTTTACGCTAACAAGGTGTTTTTAACTTGATAGCGTTCTTAGACCCTGAGCTATTTGTACTAGCATGAAGTAAAAGAACCAGACCAATTACATCAGTACAGACACCAAATAAAAACAAACCAACCAAGACAAAATACAAGCAAACAGACAAAAAAACACAGAGGGTTGGGTAACGAAAACAAGACGCAGTTGTGACAAGCAAGGCACAACAATAATTCATAAGGGAATGCAAGTGCTAATTACAGTTGAGAGTTGAGATAAGAGTTCCTAGCTCCTGCATGTTTGCCAGAGCGCCAATTGGGTGAGGGTAGAAAAAGAAATTTTCACTTTCTGACTAATTTCCAATGTGCATGTGCAAGATTTATATGAAACACTCAGTACGTTTACATGTACAGTTAAGCCCAGCTATGGTCATAACTAGACCATTTAATTGGCCTACTGTCCATGTCCCAGTACAAGCAGGGGAAGAGACTTATTGAGCGAAGTATGACCGATAGGTGGCAGTATGCACCCTTTTCATCTTGTTAGGATTGTATTTAGAGACCAAAACAATCGACAAACAGGTTAGCTAGCGGCAAACTGCTGGCTTGTCGAGCGATAAAAACATGGACAACTTTACTTTTTTGTACAAATAAAATACACGCTATCTACACAAAAATAACTGATAGCTTAGCAAGTGAATATATCCTAAATATAGGCAAATTGACAATTTCTACAATTTTTTAATATTAGATTCTCACTCACTCACTCATCGTCTATAATGCTTTATCCTGTGTACAGCGTCGCACAGGGTCTGGATTCTATCCTAGGAGACTTGGTACAAGAGGTACATCCTTGATGAGGTAATCCAATGCAGGGCACACATACTGTACTGTACATACACTGACATGCTCATTCACACACTATGGGCTATTTGGAAGAGCCAATTAGCCTAATATGCATGTTTTTTGGACTATGGGAAGAAACCGGAGTACCCGAAGGAAACCCAGCAACCACGGGGAGAACATGCAACTCATGTTCACACAGACCCCGAGATGGGGCTCGAACCCAGACCGTGGAGGTGCAAAGCTTTAAGATTATCAAACCTATTTCTAGACAAATTTTGATAGATTTTTTTAAAGCATAAATGTCTTGTTCTATTTGACAGATAATTTTGCTAGTTTTCAGCATTTGTTTCTTTAAAGAAGTAACGTTATCCACTAACAGAACAAGAAATTTATGCTTAGACATTAGTACTCATCGTCTAGAAATAGGTTTCGTTAATCTTATATTAAGACATTTTCAGTTAGTGGGCACTGGTGGCTCAGTGGTAGATGTTTCGTCTGCCATGTGGAAAGCCTGGGTTTGATTGCCCAAATCCGAGCCACTGGATGCAGTGCTGGTCCCAAGCCCGAATAAAATGGGAGGGTTGTGTCAGGAAGGGCATCTGGCGTAAAACCTGTGCCAAGCTTGTATGTGCGGACTGGATTGTCTGCTGTGGCGACCCCTTGCCAGGAGCAGCCGAAAGGCCAACAAAAACATAGTAAGATATTTTCACTTACTAAGATATACATTTTTGCAATGCGGCTTCTTCTGCCGTTGCACATCATCTTCGACTTCAGGGACAAACACCCGATGATGGAACTGTGGAGCATGTGCAGAGCGCCTGGGCTGATTTCTGTGTCCGATTGAGTTATATGTGGTGCAGGAGCAGCTCGACTATGAACTGCATGTCTGGGTGTGAGTCCGTCTTTGAGAAGTTACATACAGCATGATTGGACCAGCCTGCCATTTATTTTAAAAGTCTGGTTTACAATTAAAACATGAGCTGGCAATCCATAAGGTAAGGAACCTTATGGAAGTCCTCGAACAATTTCTTTACTCATATTAGAACAAATTCTACCCTTAAAAGGTTCTACCGCATGCACAGCCCTATAACAGAAGGTAACTTATCAGTAAAAAATCAGAACCATTAATCATGCAGTAAACAGTTGGAGAATTCCCTGAGAAGAATCAAGGAATTTTTTTAAAGTAGAGTGATGACAGCATTAAGGATTAAAGTATTATATGTTTTCATATGGGCCTAAATAACTGGAATACACTGTTGATGCACTGTCATTAGAATCATTTTTAGACATTCAGCTGCATCTCCAGTACAAACAAAAACTAAAACTTTGTCCTCTTTGTATTGACTGGGGCTTCAATTTTTTTTTTTTTTTTTACCCCAGTGTGACCTCATATAAGAAGATCCCCTCCCCCGGCTTGTTGCTCAGTTCTGCTGTTCTCTGAGGCGGGGTGGGGATCTTGGCAGTAGCTCATTTACATATACACTGAACTGCCGCATTTGGAGGGGGAGTGACATTGGAGGGGAGTTTTAGGTATGAAAAAATACATACCTTATCATCTGAATTCATCTGAGTTTCATCTGGAGCATTAACACACACTTTAGGGGAGCTGTGTTAACTTGTTATTAAGACATCCATCCATCCATCCATCCATCCATCCATCCATCTATCTATCCATCCAGGACCTTTAATCAAAAACTCCTAGATTACTTTTACCACCTTTTCTCAGCCTTTTCCATAATCAGACTTTAGACCTTTTAAAAACATATTATTATGCATGCACTTTCTTCTAGTAGCCTATATTATTTCCTTTTTTCCGAAAATGCAAAAAAAACAAAAAACAGGTGGACGCCGTCTACAATATGTTTCTGGTCTACCTCCAAATGGGCAGTGTGGGAGTGAATTCATCTCTGTGAAATGTTAACCATGCAGCTGAGTAAACTTCACGTCACCTCTTGGATAAGTGCTGGCTTAAAAAGGCATTTTGTTTTCCTCGCCATGTTCTTCTGTCTGTATGAGTCAATATGGAACACTGAAAGAGCTCACTCACGTTAATGATGGTCCATTGTTCGACCACGATGGCGTCGTAGGTCGTACTTGCCCCGGAGTCTCCCTCTTGGAAAATAAACACGCTGTCGATGACCTTAGGCAGCTGATCTGCAAGGAAAAGGAGTGGAGGCTAAAGATGAGGATCTTACAGCATGGGTCAAACCAGGGGAGTTAATCTAACAGGAAACAGAGAGCAGACAGTAATGATGTCCTGGACAGATAAAGAGAGATAAAAAGAAGGCGAGAGGTAATAAAGATCTGCAGCGAGAAGAAAGACACCTCAGGGTACAATTTCAACTGTTCGTCCATAGTGAAACCAGCTTTTAACTCATGAAAAGAAGTTCTAATTAATAGCTCATCCTTTTCATAAAAGACTATTGGAACATATTTAGTATAAAATAAAGAAGCCATAAGAGGCTCATTTTTGTATTTAGGCTTGGCGTCTGAGATGGCCCCTGCTGTCCCTGTGCTTGGCCCTGATTGAGATACATTACTGTTAATAAGCTCAGCAGGAGGCAATATACATGCACCGAAGAGTCTGGTGTTATTTTGGGTCGAGTGTTGTCTCCTGCTTTCTCATCTCAGTTTCTTCATCTCCGCTCTAATACTGTTTGTGTCTGCTTGCCAAGCCTCTTCAGATTTCATTAGTGAAACTCAGGAAGGTGGGGTAGGGGGTGGAAAAATGGCTAGACTCAGGAGAGATAGAGGAAGAAAGATATGGAGGGACAATGGGAGGAAGAAACCTATTTAAAGCTTGACTCACTCGATTGAAGACATCTCAGTGCCCTTTTCAAACTGCGGCTATTGTTCCAACCACTGTACGTCAGCTGTAATTGGAACAGTCTACTTGCGAGACCATGTGGATGGTCTGTAGACCATGAGCATCTGTATAATTAGCGTTCGACCAGGGAAGAGACGCTGATAGTGATCAGTGAGGAAGGAGAGAAAGTCCATTTGACCAGTCCAGTGCTATACCAATTGTCATGACTATGCACCTGATCTTTGCATATGAATCTTATCTTATACAAGGGGTTTTCAAGTCAAACTGGGACTTGTGATGAAACTTCTGGTTAATGTAAGTGTAAAAATCTAAGGAAGAGGTACCACAGTACCTTGATGAGACTTTTTGCCACAGTAAAACATTTGAATGGTAAAACTTTTTTAAAAAGTCTGTACGTATGTGAATGACGATCCCTCAGAATCTACTGCAGTCGTTCCTGTGAACATTCAGTGAGTGAAATGCCTGATTCATGAAAATCAACAGATAACTTGTCTACAGCTTGCAGAAGAGACGTGTCTGTCTTTGGGAACTGTAGACATTATCATAACATGCAACACCACTTGCATGTTACAGGAACTCGGCTGGGAGTTATTGCCACATCCCTATGTACAGTATAGTCCTGACATCGCTATTTCGAGCTATCCAAGCTATTTCCACATGTTTGGACCATTAAAGTGGCTCCTGGGAGGCCGGGGTTTCAAACGTGAAGCAGTCCAATCATGGCTATGGCGTACTGAGAAAACTTTCTACCTTGATGGTATCTAAGCATTAGCAAAAATCTGGGACAAGTACAGTACATTAGTGGAGCAGGGGATTATATAGAGAAACAAAAACAGTTTTTTATTGTGCAATCAAAGGTCCTGGTTTGACTTTAACGCCCCTCGTGGATACTGTCTCAGGTAGCCTCACATCTCCAGGGTCCCTTGTTCAGTCCTGAGCTCAGGTACCTATCTAGTTTCACATGATTTTATTGGAATTGTGTGGCTCTCTAGTTATCTCACCTCTGAAAAAGGCATGCCAGGAAGTGAACTAGCCATGCTAACTCACCTGTAGGTGTGAATGAGTGTGTGAATGTGTGTGAATACTGCCCTGTGATGGACTGGTGTGCCATTCAGAGTGTATTCCTAGTTTCATATGAACTCGACTAAGATAAAGCAGTCCTCCTTCTTGTCCCGGTAGATTTGTTCCTCTTGCTTATTTGTTCGTCATGGTTCTGAATTCTAATCTAATATTATTTGCCCATCTATGTTGGCTCAGTCTTAAAATGCCCTTTGTCTAGATTTATTAAATGTGTTTTTACATGATGGATGACGGATTTGCCACGGACTCGGTATGACGCGTGGAAACGCTTGAATTACATCTCTGACTCATGTATATTTTAAAAAGCACCTGCTTTAGCAATAGCCCAGGATTAAATATGACACACTTATCCAGGAAGATTGGGTTGCTGGGCAGAGTTTTGAGAAGGTCAGCATTCATATGATGTTTTATGCAGGATTAACGTCTATTATGAGGATACCACAAACTCTTGCTTGAAGGAGAATAGCAGATGTTTCGGCGAGTGTAGGTGTGCACATGTTTGTGCATCTGCCTCTCATCTCTCAGGAAATTTAGCCTCATTCAAACGCCTTCCTTTGTGTCCCCCCGAATAAAAGAAAGTCAGCCTGAGGTATCTTCGAAATTCCTTTCAGAGCAGTATAATACCTTATTGGAAATTCATACGCAAAATACCCCTGCCTCGCTTGGCGTCTGAATATAGAAGGTGCGGCATGAATAGTTATGCATATGAATGTGTCACAGCTGCGGATACTAATCCGTTTCTGACGAGGGGTGAGGCGGGGAGGTGAGAAGGAACAGACGAAAAGGAACCTTTTAGTCCACGTTGTCCTTGTCTTTTTGATCCACGCCTGAGCAGGAGTCATTCGGCAAGGGGGTGGAGGTCTGGGTTTCATGTGGATCTCCTGATGGGTTTGATGCTGTATACTGTACATCTTTTATTTGAAGCCTGACCCTCTCCAGTGTCTCCTACAGAGCGCCCGTGCACCCCAGAGGCCAAGGAGTTAATTAACGCTGTGCTGTTTATCAAAAATCAAAGTTTCACAGTGATTACGGCGATTACCTTTTGAGGTCATTTTGATCTCAGAGAGAAACAAGATAATCAAATCTTTTACTTGAGTAAAAGTAGAGATTCCCTAGGGCAAATATTACTCAAGTAAAAGTCCTTCATTTACTAAGGTACTTAAGTAAAATGACAGAAGTACTCACCTTCAATTTTATTCAGAGTAACAAAAGTACAGGCTTGCATAGCTTACAGTAGCCTTTCTCACAATAACACAATCTCTCTTTCTCTCTCTCTCTCTTTCTCTCTTCAGTGTGAACATGCTGTTTTTATCATTGTCTGCACCGAGTTCCGCTTCTGATTTCAACCTGTTATGTTATTTGGCGTGTCTCGAAGGAAAGGCAAGTCATGGAATGACGCACAATAGTCTGAAGGCGAATTTCCCACTTCAAATACTACTGTACACATCAATGTAGTATTTGTTAACGCAACACCATGCAGAAATGTACTTAAGTAAAAGTACAGATATTTCCTGTATTTGTGAGTGGAGTAAAACTCAAAAGTATCCTTAAATAAGGATAACACAAGTAAAGTATAGATATATGAAATATATAACGAAGTATGTAATATGTACTCAGTTACCTAGTGCATCCGATTTTGGATCACCATGGTAATAAGCAAACCAGCCTCTCGTAACCTCTCGCAGCCGGAGGCCTAGAGAGAGCTCTCTTAGAGGGGAGGGACGAGAGGTACTTTGTGCTCTCACATTAATTACGGCTCAATCAGGGACGTCTGTGAGCTTACGCATGTGCAAGGAGTGGATAGCGCTGTCCTACGAGTGTGTTACGCCGCCCCCTATGGTGCATGAGTGCAGACAGTTCGAAAAGGATGCGGTTGGTTGGCGTCACGTGGTTCGTGGTCTTCGGCCCTCCCGACTGAGTGGTAGTAGTATTAGATGGGGAGGAATTGGATAAGACTAAATTAGGGAGAAAATCGTGAAAAAAAAGAGACTGGGGCTGATTTCTTTCTATCCTAGACTGTAGAGTTCGGCAGCCGATCACTGGCAGTCTTATCGGATGTTCACACAATGTGACACGACTCCTAGAGGGATACTTTTAGACTACTTTCATCTGTAGTTCTATAGAAATTCAAATGTTAAATACGGTTACAGGTTTAACTACAGAATTTGAACACTATGGATTATTGGCTCATTAGTCTATAGAGTACAGTGTGTTGGACTTTCGGCTGCTCCCATCAAGGGGTCGCCACAGAGGACTATCTGATCTGCATAGAACTTGGCACAGATGTTTTACATCAGATGCCCTTCCTGACGCAACCCTCACATTTTATCCGGGCTTGGGACCAGAACTGCATGCAGTCAATGGGGTTTGGGCATTGGGTGGGAATTTAACCAATGCCCACCCAATGCCCAAACCCCATTGGGCATTGGGATCACCATGGAAGTGTATGCCCAATGGGGTTTGGGCATTGGGTGGGAATTAAACCTGGGCCTTCCACATGGCAGGTGAGAAACCTACCACTGAGCCACTAATGCCCCTATACAGTATAGTATATACAGTAATATATGGTATATAGACTAATTAAACAAAGTACAAGTGATCCAAACTGACAACATATTTTGGTTTTGTTGTTTGAGCACATTTCCTATTTATAGTGTTTGGTATTTGGATTAAACCTGGCAACCCAGTCACCCATAACAGATAAGAAGTTTAAAAAATAATGAATGCAGCTGCCTATTTGTTTAAAAAATATGTGTGTGTGTGTGTGTGCACGTCACACTTCACCACACACCATTCTTATTATTCCATCGATTACTCCTCGTGATATGATGCAATGCTCAAACCTAACAGCTTCGTCCTTAAGCCCCTGATACATATTAGATTTTAACTCTCCATCTAATATCCAGCCCACCTGTCAAAGTGAAGAGTAAATACATCTTCCAGGAGCTAGAAATGAATGAACTGAAGCAGAGCAAAACGACAGACCGACAACAATAACAACGACAACAACATCAATACCTACCACAGTCCAGAGAAATCCATCAGGACTTCCTAATCCATGGCCAAACTCATCCCTGTGTAAAGAGATTAGAGGAGATAGACTACACTTCCTTTTGTCTTTGTCTGTCGAAACTGGCTTTAGGATGCGCCTACCCAGAATCCTCTAGGTTCATGTTATGTTTTCACATCATATCTGGACAAGAACCAAGGTGGGATTTTAGTGGCGTGTGTGATGATTTAAGGCACTCTGGTCATGGAGTTTCTTTTAATAGGAAATCACAGAGAGGTTTGAAAGGCAGAGAGATCCGAGCTGTGTGGGTTGATAATGCATAAAGTACGCTTTTGCAATAAATCAAGTACACACTCTCCGAGCGCTGAGGAAGGGCCCCTTTCTACAACTCGGCAGGAATCTTCAAACATCTCCCTTCTTGCCTGTTCTCGCTTTCAGTGCTTGACTCAGGGACAAACATGTCCTTTAGGACTAATTAGAGCGGAGTCA
>JAOVVB010000027.1:15696096-15707546 GCA_028570985.1 Heterobranchus longifilis | reverse complement strand
ACACACACACACACACACACTTTCAACCTCGAATGACTTTTTCTGAGAGAAATCGTGTCTCGAAACCACATTTCCTCTAATTATCCTAACATGGCTAGCAATAAAAAAACATATATTAGCGCAGCACTAGCCATTAGCAGCATTTCAAAATACTTTGATCTGATATCAGAAATAATTTGTCATGCGATGTGGTACGTTAAACCTCATTTGTTATCACTTCTTCAAAGCAGTTCCTTAAGTGTGGACTCGAATATACTGTATTTAGCTAATTAACATGAGGTATGGTAAATGCTAAGTACTACACTAAGAGATGGCACGCAAATGCTAGTTGCAAAAAAAAAAAAAAAAATTGAAGTTGGTGTACAATTCTAACAGAATCAACTTTTCCTACTTTAAACTATCAGTGTTGAATGTTAACACCACACAAAATATAATGTAGCCTAGCTACATCAGGCTATTGTGTTAGAAACACAATTTCTAGTATTATCCATTAGCAAGATAACTTAACTAGCATATCATTCTATGCGTGCTATGTTTCACAGCTGTCCTTTGTTTATAATGACATAACACGTGACTAAAATACAATAAATACATTATTTCCTAAAAATAAGGTAGTTCATTTGCAGAACGATTATATTAATCAAATGTATCTTCAACATGTTTCTTCTGACGATGAAAGAAGTACAACTTAGCGTAAACTTAGTATAAGATACTCAACCTTAAAATTTTTTATTTCTTTATATTAATAAGTTAGGCAGAGAGTTCTGCTGTACAGAAAGACAGACAGACATGTACGTGGGCTTTAATTTATCTATCCCTTATGAATGTGTGGTGTGCATTAACCTTCCTGTTGATAAACAATAAATGGAAAGTCACTGTAACACCATGATTCTGGCAGCTTCATCGTCATATCTTCATCATCATATCTTAATACCTGAAGGTGGGTCTTGGTAAAACATGAGAGTATATATGTGCGATGATGCCTACTGCTTTCTTTTATTTCGTTTCTTCCTGGTTAATTATTAATTTGTTGATATTTTGACATGCATGCCATATTAGGATTGTCATATAAAATTTATGGGCTTGAGTAAACAATAAGATACGATTGGTCAAACTTTCTTTCGAAGGATGGGTTAGAATTCCATGTGTAGATTTGACTTAATTTAGCAATATCACATTCAAGGTCATGCTGTTGTACTGCATATCAGCATGGCTGTGATGTCAGTGTAGGAACGAGGACGCACTTTGAGTACTGAAATGAACGGTGTACTGATATCCAGTACAACAGCACGACCTCGAGTATGTTATTGCTTTTATACAACAGTTCTAGAAAAAACATTTATTATCAACAGTTTATGATTTGTTTGTTTATTAAACCAATTATGTTGTTTCATCAACACATATGCGACTGGTGGAGCTGGCGACCGACCAAGGAGTGAAAGTAGTTTTATATTCTTACTGGTATTATGTAGACATAGCTAAATTTCTCTTTATATTTATAAATCAGAAAATAGCGTTAGATGTAAAGTTAGTGCACAAATCCCTTGTTCCATACACTAAGTAATTCCTTTGATCAGGGATTTGGGATTCAGCCTTGTGTTAGAAGCTGGTTAGCTTTGTATCTTAAACAGAACAACACGGACGGTTCAGAAGCAACACGGAACGCCATAGAAACAGTTACTAAGGAGACAAAGTGTTGTTTATGATGACAACATTATCGGATGTGTTTGAATATGGGTTTCGGCAGATGGCTGCCGCTTCTCTTTCCTGCACAGCGGACGCACTGACCTACTTTCACCCATGCTGCGACCGACAGAAAGTGCATTTACTGACTGTTAGAACACCTGTGATGAGAAGTGATACATATACATATAATTAAATGTCCCAGTGCTGTTATTATCTATTATCAGCACTTGTGGAGTGCCCCTTCTCCAATCAGATTGCTCAGTTTGTTGTATAATAATTATTTAAGCTTATCAGTTATCTAAGCTGATTAAACAAAAAGGTAAGTCTGGTTTAAGTCTGGCTTCGGTAAAGGGACAGGGGTGTATTTGTTTGGAATTTGAGAACTGTTGCAAGATTGCTGTTGCAAGATTACACCTTTAATCTAAACTGCTTGCAAAAGTGAGTCGAGAGTTTTACACCATCGCCTTTAAGGGAGCTTAGTTGGTAGGCAGCACAGATGCTGACGTGGTTTTTGATTTTGTTTTCACTGATAATCACAGCTGGGTCGCCCCGTTGGCAAAAATATTGTCTGTGGATGATTCAAATGTGTCTGTGTGTGTGTGTTCTAAGTTTTTTTTTTTTTTTTACCTATAGGACTCTTAGCGATAATTTCAGATTAGACACCAGAGGCGACGTTTCCGGGTCTCTCGGCAGCATCCTGTTGTACGTTGTGCAGTGAGTGTGTGTGTGTGTCTGTGTGTGTGCGCGTTTCCCTGTGGCTTTTTTGTGTGTGTGTCTATGACCACATTGCCATGACAACCCTGTCACTTTGAATCCACCGAATGTGTGTTTCACAATCTTTCATCAGTGCATTAATTATGTAGCACTGCCTATTTGCCCAACCATGAATAATATTCTGCGAGCAGATCGCCCTTAATGGGATCCCCCGTCGCACCTCTCCCAGAGCGCAGCGCACTACAATTTCCCAATGATCTTGAATAAATTACCCAGCATTCCCCACTGAAGTGGAACAGCGTATATAAAAAAGGAACCCTAAGACCTTAGATGGTTGACATTTGAAATTAGAAAAGGCGCCGGCTTTTTCTCACCATCTCTCTTTCTCTCTCTTTCTTTCATTACGTCCTGAATAATGTCCAGCTTATGAGATTTAAATCGTTAATGTTCTTGTCAAAGTGACCATGTTGTTTACCTGCCTGTAGGTTGTGAGACAGGTGGGCTGATGGATTAGCGCTGTGGTGTGTAGACAGAGGGAGTGAACTGTAGCGCACCATGGCTTCATGGTGAAGCTAATACACACAGGGGGAACTGGACTGGAGCCACACACATGTTCTGAATGCTAAAAAACCTCACATGCAGCTAACAGCCCTAACACACTAACAGGTTCTTCTGTAACTTCACTGGTTTATTTTTAGTCATTTTTTAAACATTATCTTCACACTTTGTTCAAACCCTTTTTACTTTTCTTCCCCTTTTTTTCCTCTTATAATTGTTTCTTCTCTGTTTAGTTTTCTTATTATCGTTTCTTCCTCTTCTCTTATCTCATTAAAACATTTTTGAAAGTTCAATTTTATTTCTTTTCTCTTCCTCTGTTGTTACTCTCTTTTCTTTTTGCTTTTCAGCACTTCTCATCTTGTTACTTTTTCCTGTTCTTTTTTTTTTCTTTTTATTTATCTTTTTTCTCCTGTTCTTTATTTCCTAATAGTCTTCACATCTCCTGCACTTCATTTCTCTTTCACTCATCCCTTTCTCTTTCTACTTGCTTATCTCATACTTGTCTTTCCTTTTTTTATTTCCATATCTTTTTTCTCTAATTTTTTTCAGCAATAATGGTTGAGAACCACATATATAGGAATTTCCATATAATTGCCCTCTTATCTTACACTTTTCTGCCCCCCCCCCTTTTTTTTCTCTTTGGTCTTTCACTTTTCTTTCTTTTCTCTTCTCTTTTCTTCATGAGTCGTATATACAGTTAGATTTCGGTGGTTTTTATCCTTTAAACTTTTTCCTTACCTTGCTCTCTCAATGTTGTTTAGAGAATTTGAGCGATGTCGTGCTGCGTTTCACGTCTCCTTTTCCTCCTTTCTTTCTTTCTTTCTTTTTTTGTGCAAATTTTCCCCTATGGCTGCTGCTGATGCGAGCGACTGTCTCCACGGTGACGGATGCTAGTGATAAACAGGACAGCCTGGCCACAAACATTCAAAGGATGACAAACCTTCACCCACCCTGTTCTCTATTTTCCCTTCCTCTCTCTCTCTCTCTCTCTCTTTCCGTCTCTTTCACTCAGGCATGCACATTTAAACTCCAATCTCCAAACTCTCTCTCTCTCTCCCTCTCCTGCGCCCCTTCTATCCCCTCTTTTTCTGAATATAGCTCTCCTGTCACCCATCGACCACACATTTTTCATGCATGAAGGAGCACATGTGTTGCAGGTGTCAAGGCCTGAGAAAAGTAAATATGGAAGTTAAATAAGTGTGATGGTCACCAGAATATCGATAGAAAAGTGCAACCTAAAAAGAATATACCACAGCACCTTCTGAAAGGAGAAATACACCCTCAGGGGGAATAGGAGCCTGAAGGGCATGATCACATATATTAAAGTATCAGACAGATTCTTTCATGTACACATGCCTGATTCATCCAAGTCGTCTCAGGGCTGCGTGTCGGATGCATGGGCGTGAGGAATTTGTAGCTCTGACCCCTGCTGTGCCCATAAACTCAGAGAGATTCTTGAGATTTAGTGAGTTTAACTGCCCCCGAGGTCCCGCAGAGTGAGCAAGAAATGTTTCAGCACCTTAGGCATGAAAAGGGGTGGATATAACAACAAACAAATTCAAGCTGCCCAGAGGGAATGGGAAATGTGGTAACTGTGAACAACATTGCAAGTTACAGTTTAAATAAATCTGTAACCTTGACAAATTATAATACATCCAACAAAACAGACAAACTAGCAGAAGTTAATGTAGCATATTATGAAAAAAAGTATATAAGGCACTGATTTAAAGTCACACTGTTTATGTTGAGGTAGACAGGCTTAAGGTCACACCTCCCTCAGTGTGACTGCCAGGTATACAGTATAGGCCCCACCTCCTTCTCTGGAACTGACAGGCATAAAGGCCACACCTCCTTCAGTATGAATGACAGCTATAAAGACCACGCCCTCATTCAGTGTGACTGACAGCATAAAGGCCACACCTCCTTCAGTATGAATGACAGCTATAAAGACCACGCCCTCATTCAGTGTGACTGGCAGCATAAAGACCACACCTCCTTCAGTATGAATGACAGCTATACAGACCACACCCTCATTCAGCATGACTGACAAGCATAACGGCTATGCCTCCATCACTGGGACTGATAGGAATAAAGGCCACACCTCCTTCAGTGTGACTGACAATCATAAAGCCACACTTCCATCAGTGACTAATAAGTTCATAGGCTATAGCTCTATCACTAGGACTAATGGACATAAAGGCCACACCTCCATCAATGTGACTGACAGGTATAAAGACCACACTTCCATCAGTGTGACTGACAGTAATAAAGGCCACACCTCCATCAGTGTGACTGACAGTTATAAAGGCCACACCTCCATCAGTGTGAGTGACAGGTATAAAGACTACACCCTCATCAGTGTGACTGACAGGTATAAAGACCACACCTCCATCAGTGTGACTGACAGGTATAAAGACCACACCTCCATCAGTGTGACTGACAGGTATAAAGACCACATCTCCATCAGTGTGACTGACAGGTATAAAGACCACACCTCCATCAGTGTGACTGACAGTCATAAAGACCACACCTCCATCAGTACAACTTTTTCATCTTTTTTTCATCAAGTTTTTCTATATGACACAAATATGGCATGACGCCACATTAAGTGGGCCTGGCCGTCACAAAGGCCACTCCTCTTTTTGCCGGGACTGACAGGTAGAGAGGTCACCATGTCTGATATAACTGTACACATCTATGTGACATTGTGTATTTAATGGTCTACTACTAATGATACTACAATACTTGTGTTATTGGCATTTTTGGCATAGCTTTATTATTGTTATTACCTTATAACAGCCTTAGCAGTACTGTAAATAAAAACAATGAAAGCAATAAAGCAGACAATGGGAGAGACAGAGACAGAGAGTGAAAGAAGCAGGGAGACAGAGAGGCTATAAAACATAGACTGAAGCTTAGGCATAGGTGCCTCTCCACCTCTCCTCAGGGGAATCGCTGTCTAGTCTCAGAGATCAAGACAAGCTCCTGATGTGTCGCTCTCTCTCTCTCTCTCTCTCTCTCACACACACACACACACACACACACACACACACACAATTGACAAATGGACTTGAGACTGATAGGAACAATGTAGGAACATTAACTGTCTTCACTTTGGCCAGTTAAACGAAGACTTTTTTCTGGTAGTTTGGTAACATGGCCAACAGCTAAGGACTTCTGTCCTTTGTGCTCCGCCTGTCACTGACTCTGATTACGGCTTCTGCCTTTTAGGCATTTCTGTGAGATTTCTGGCGGTTTCATGAGAACTGGCTGTCTGTTCATTGTCAGGCACTTTTGTAAAGACTACTTGACTTCTGTGGAACCTCTTGCCTTCTGGGCACCTCTGTAAAGCCTGCCAGGCATGTGGGCACTGACACCGAAGTGGAAGTGGACTATACAGCTAGAACAAGCAGTGAGAAGAGGAACAGGAACCATTAAATGATGCAGTACCTCGACCTTGTAGTTCCTCATGAATGTGCAAGACCGGTGACAGGCACTAATGCTTCATTAGTGAAGCAAAACTCTCAATACAAATAGAAACATAATAATACCCTTATGACCACACACACTGTCACACACTCACACTGTGAAAATGCTGGCTTTGCCTAGTTACTGACTGCTGTGTGGGAGTTCAGGCCAGTGGCTTGACTTTCACTGTGCCTGTCTAGCTGGATACACTCCACTTCTGGACACACACACACACACACACACACACACACACTCGCACTTACACACGAGACTCCGTGCTGCAGCCAGCAGTGCCGAGAGCAGGGGGTGGATGTGACTTTGAGTGGAAACTGCTGCTTGCCAGAGGATTAGAGACCTGCTCTTCAGCGTTCACACACCCGCACACACTTTTTCACGACCCATCACAGATGCTGCCATGTACGATGTACTGGAGGCATTTATTCTAATAGAAAGTGTTAGAATTTAAAATAACTTTCTTCTGCTGTGTTGCAGAATTACGATGGAACGGAGTTTAGCTTTTTAAACCCTCTCCATCACTGAGGTCAGGAGAACTATTCAGCACTGGTTAGCCGTGAGGTTTTTCCTGGCTTTCCCATTATTTTCTTCATGTGTGAATCATAATGAAAAATATTGTTGTTTCAACCTTGTGCAACCCCGTCCTTTTTTCTCATGAAATCTCGTGAGGGGTGCACACAAAATTCTCAACTTTCACTTTGGTCTCTTTTCAGAAGAGACCGGGTTAACTCTTGGACAGTTTGTCAGGCAGATGATGTCCATCTTTTGGGACGGACATCCTCTTTTTTAGATTTGCTTACCTTTCGGGCACTTTGCTGAGCACCGCTCGATAAAGCTGTTGCTGGACGCTGGCAAGTTCCGGGCCACAAGGGTGGACGAAGGGATGGACAGCTATGAGGACGAAGCCTTGCTGATATAGATCCTGTAGCTGGGATGGCAGCTCCCGCACCGAGGACAAGCACAGGGTCGATGTCACATCTGCCAGGGGACACAGAGAGCATGACAGAGGTGAGACAGCCTTACTCTGTGTGGTCAGACTGCTAGAATGGCTGGTGTAACCCACACAGGGACGGACACCAAAGGCTAATTGGCTGCATTTCAGTTCAGAGCATACTTACAACACTTCTCTTGGTCTCTTTAAAGTCAGAAAATCAGTGATATTCAGTGTCAATAATCAGTGTTTTAGATTCACATTATGTATACACACATTTCTTTGTAAGAAAACACATATGTGTTATGCAAAATGTACTTTTTAGTCATTCTGAAAAAAAAAAAAACATTCTCTGATGTTTTCTTTCCATATATTAAGCATTGGGCAGACGACCTTATCCAGAGCGATTTACATTTTTATCGCATTACACATCTGAGCAGTTGAGGGTTAAGGGTCTTGCTCAAGGGCAACAGTGGCAACTTGGTAGTCTGGGATTTGAACCCGGGACCTTCTGAACCGTAGTTCACTGCCTTAACCACTGAGCTATCCCTGACCTTTCATTTTTCGATTGGCCTAAACGAGTCAATTAGAATTTTGCCCTATAGTGACCTCATATAAATGGAGACTACAGATGGGGGAAAAATTGTTTCAGCTTTTTTAAAATATTTTTTTTTATTTATGTAGGTTTGCATTTGAGGTTGTAATATATTGCAATTCCTCTATTATCGTAGAAGTTGTGAACTCTAAACTGTTCATATATTGGCAGGCAGCACAGTGTCCTGTGTTGTGTGAGATAAATTATTTGTTGAGTTTGTAACAAAATCTGAAAAAAAAAAGAAAAATATAGAATCGGGATATTTATAGAATTGTGTTACAAACGGAATCGCAGCACAAAACAAACTGTCGTTTAGGTATCGTGATAATATCATATCGGCTTGTGATTCCCATCCCTGTTTCAATGTTTAGCTCTACCCAGTTCTGCTAAACCTAGCCTTCCTCAGTGGTTAGCTGCATTGAAATTTTATATTACTAAATATTAAGAATGTCATCATTAATAAACCCTCATACTGTACACACAGTATATTTCCCCCATTATTTTGTTTGGTCAAAGCGCAGGTTGGTAAAAGCCCAAAAACCTCAGTGGGCAAATGCTTGACAAGTTCCCAACTCATGGCAGTTTCCAATCTTGAGTTCTGATTGGCTAGGAAAATGCTCATCCTCCAAGGGAAGTTCAGTGTCAGTTAGTTTAAAGCTATAGACACTAAGCCAGCATGTTTGGAAAAGGAGTGAAACAGAAAGAAAATCAAGAAGCCAGAATGCATGATCCGAGATGTATTTCAACCAGAACATTAAAAAATTTTTTTTAGAGAGCTCTATGACAAATGCAAACTTGTTTTAAAAAAAAATGAGAATGATTTAGGAAAACACATTCATTCCTATCCACTTTGATAAATTAGACCTGTAGTCTTCGGTACTGCTCTACAAGCCATGAATAACACCCATGCACAACAACAACTAAAAAAAACAATAAAAATAGAAGCCGTGATTTATACTACAGAATGATTCCACCCAGTCATTTCAAAGATCCCTGGAACCAATTGGGTTTTAGTGAATGACACTTGAGTAATTAAGCACGGTGTCTAAATGCGTGGAAGTGTAGCTGTTGAATTATTTATGAACTATTGATGCACCTTCAATAGTGCGAACTAAAACACTGCTTCTTTTCTTTTCTTTTTATCAAGAATGTAATCAGAAAGCTTGAGAGCGTTAACACAGCACTATTTTTATTCTGAAGCTTTTACAGTAAGAATAGTTCATGCACGATGCAACAGAAAAAAAAAAACAGCCATTGTTTTAGCTATTAGAGGCACGCTGGTGGCTTTCAAACTGTTCCTATGATTTAATGGGCCTGGATGAAAATCCAATTAAACGTGATTGTTTAGCTCGACGTGAGGTGGGAGCCTTTTAAACTAGGGCACCGAAAGCTTCTCCGCAGGTCAGACGAGGCCAATCACGCACCCTCTTCTGGCATTAATGAGGTACCTTTGATGGACTGACCTGATCGTGTGAAAGGGATGGTGGGGAGTCGAGAGACACACTCGCTCTCCTGTGTTATTTATTTATTTATTTATTTATTAGCGAAGCCTCGTCTCAATCTAAAGCGAAAGAGACAAGGCATGAGAAAACAGCAGACAGAAAGTGTCAGAGCCACCCAGCTGTGCAACGACACATACACGGAGCCTGTCAAAGAGCATAATCAAAGACAGGCATATGCTAATGAGAAAGACAAACATAGAGCGAGAGACGGAATGAAAGATGCAGTGGGCCAAGACTTTGGCACGCCGAATGTTTTCAGGGCGCCACTCCAAAATCGGTGACATTTTAAAATCCAAACAGCTGGCCGAGGTGAGGTTTAACCAAGAGCTCTACATAAAGAGATGAGTTAGCTCATAATAAATGAAAAGGGCTAAAATCTAAATCACAATAACTACACGGCCAGATATTTCTGACCATCACAGCCATATGTGGTTCCTCGTCAAACCGTTGGCACGAAGTTGGAAGCACACTATTGTACAGTATAAAATGCCTTTATATACTGTAGCATTACAAATTCGCCTTAACTGGAAGTAAGACGTACTGTACAAACACACTTGAAGCGTGATAATGCTCCTGTGCTCCATGAAGAGATGGTTTGTGAAGGCAGGAGTGGAAGAACTCTTGAACAAAGCCCTGACCTTAACCTCACCGAACAATGGGATGAACTGCACTCCAGACCTCCTGACCCAACATCAGTGTCTGATCTCATTAATGCTCTTGTAAATGAATAACCACAAATCCTCTACAATCTAGTAGAAGCCTTCCCAGAAAAGCGGAGCAATAAGGGTAGGAATAAATCTGGAATAGGGGTACACAAACCTTTGGCCATATAAGTGTCTCTATTTTATTGACAGCACAGGAAAAAAGAATAATAGAAAAAACGCATCTTGTCTTGAAAAAAAGGCCTTTTAAGCCATTAAATTGTGTGAGCCCAGCCCCTCGCACAGGACTTACTGTAACCTTTTTATGAAAGCTGATTACTGCTAATTGCTTTTGATTTGGTACTCTGAGACTTCATGGCTAGTGACCATTAAGTCCAAACCAACTGGTCATCAAAAACAGGAAGTCAAAATTTCTCAGATTTTTTATTTTTTTTAGTAGGCTACAGGGTCAAGGGTAAACCCTCCACCCTTTCTCCAGCCTTTCCATACTAGGTTTATCTGAACCCTTTTTATGTGATGAGACCAAGATAGATGGCAGGTAATCACATCATAGAACTCTTCCCTTCGCTTGGTACATCAATTTCAAATCCATTCTCTCTTCCGGTGATCTTCCATGCAATATACTGTAGGATGAAGTGAGGTGTATAAAAGAGTGTAATGTTGGAAAAAAAAAAGAGTGGAAGCGGTAGAAGAAAAAGAAGAAGAAAAACAGGGAAAAAAAGCTGATTCCAGCAGGATATCTCAGCCCTCTGTCTCGATTTTCAGGCTCCATTGTGAAAGTGAATTGGAAGCGAACGAGTTCCCTTCAGGCAAATTGCTGGCCATCTCAAAATACAGTAATGGTGGATTTCTCAATCAACTTTCTGCTCCCTGTGAAAAATAAAAAACAAAACCAGAATGTCTAATATATAAAGTGTACAATAGATCGGCTTGACAGGGGTATGGTCACAAATGCCCTGGAAAAAAAAAAAAAAAAGAACTCTTTCTCAGTTTAATGTAATTAATTCCACACTGTTTGATTTGATTTGACTTTTTGGTTTGCCAACACTGAGAGTCCCCAGAGGCAACGTGCTGTGTTTGCCCTTCGCGGAGTCGGGGGATATTAACTCACTCTGCAGTCACTGCTCTAGCACCTCGTGCACCCCCCACATTGGGAGGAATAAATAAGGAATGGTTTTCATTACATGCCGCTGGGAAAACGGCCATGGGGCACTCGCTTTAGTTGGCCTTAATCGCAGTGAGAACTCCCAGTGAAGCCCTGCAGCCCATTCGCATAATTCATGCCTTGTTTTGATGTGAGAAGAGCTAGTCTGGCTTTT
>JAOVVB010000027.1:15677063-15695996 GCA_028570985.1 Heterobranchus longifilis | reverse complement strand
AACTCCCACCGAAACGCTACGGCCCGTTCTCATGATTCGTGTTTTGTTTTGATTTCAGAACAGCTAGTCTGGCTTCTTTTTTTTTTTATTATTACCTAAATGTTTAATGCTAATCACCGCTGAGAAGGGTAAATGGGGCCATTAGCAAACAGGATAAAGACAGTTTTGCAAGTCAACACACTCCTCCGTGACATTTCAGATGAGTCAATAAATGGCAATAAGGTCAGGCTTGTGGTAATAGTTTGTTTGTGGGAAAAAAAAAACATTTGGTTTGGATTTCATAATTAAGGCTGGGTCTTAGTAAAATTTTATTACCTTACAAATTGCCTGCCACGGAATTATAATGCTGACTGGCATAACCTTTGCCCAGAGACACAACAATGGAAAAAAAAGTAAATTACAGCGGCAGTTTCTAGCCATACCCTGGAGACTATTAATAAGAAATGTAATTATTTCTTCATTTACTTTTACATGCTACGCATCGAAGTGAAGCAGGAAATCGCTTGAGGCAAAAAGGACAAAACTAGTTTTTTTTTTTTTTTTTCTCCCTCAGTCTTAATTTTCATGATATTGGTTTTCCGCATAACCTCGCCAGGGCTTACAAGGATTTGACATTTTAGTTTACTTTAAATAACAAATAAACATTATTCCAGTCAAACTATTCACTCACGATCCGTTTTACGCTGATTGCTAGCGTGTGTGCTCAGGTCTGATTTGTGTGTGCACACTATTAACCTTCATCCCTACCAGACTCCCCAGGGTCCTAATATTCACTGCTTGAATGAGTAATTATGATATGACTGAAGCTGTGGGATAGAAAGGGGGAGTTCAGGAGTGAGAGAGTAACACAAAAAGATCAGATGCTAACATGGCTAACTGGGTTATTCTCAACTACACTATTATCTTGGCTTTTATAGTGCGAAAGCGTTTTATTACCAGAGCCACCTGTGGAAGGTAAAAATGGCTGGATGGTCTTTATGATTCATTTTATGGCCGGCGATAACAGATTCGACACAATCGAACAAGTTGTGATGGAATCGTGTTAGGATGGTGTAGAAAATACGACGAGACCAAAAATCCGGTAGCACATCTGGTATTCAGTCGATCTAAACGAGTGTTTCCTCAGGGGAAAACCAGATGCTCTATGGTTTTGCTCTCTTTCAGGTATTACTTTTCATTACATGGTTTAGGTTTTGGGAGATGGGGAAGGAACCAAAACAGGGTGTTTCTGAAAACTGGGTTGGAAAGCACTGAGCTAAATGAACATTGGTCCCCCGTGAGAGCATGCATCCAACTATCAGAGTGAGCCCTTTCACTGCATAAAATAATTAATTAGGCCCTATGTTGCCATCATAATTATTATGATCTATGAGTAAATGGAGTCTGGTGATGTAACCACTAGATTAACTTCATGGTAACAGATTCTTCTCACTTGTGGTTTTGCAACAGGGCAATTAATTTCTCAGTTTTGAGTGAGTTATTTTAAGAACACTTGATGCAGAAACAATACTTAATAATCTTAAAATGACAACTTCTGGGATCAGCTGGTCAAGAATCTGGTCAATTTGTGAACATTTGCTTGAACGTTTGGTCAATTTGGAATTGTTTGGGATTGGGTCCTTAAGTCTCTGGGTAGGTTTGGGATCTGATCCTTAAGGTTCTGGTCAGGTTGGGGATCGATTTCATAAAAGCTCTGGTCAGGTTTGGGATTCAGGTTCTTAAGTCACTGATCAGGTTTGGGATTTGATTATTAAATATCTGGTCATGTTTGGGATTTGATTCTTAAGCCTCTGGTTAAGTTGGGGATCAGGTTCTTAAGTCTCTGGTCAGGCTTTGGAACGGGTTCTTAAATCTCTGGAAAGGTTTGGGATTGGGTTCTTAAGTCTCTGGTCAGGTTGGGGTTTGGGTTCTTGAATATCTGGTCAGGTTTGGGATCTGGTTCTTAAGGTTCTGTTCAGGTCGGGGATCGCTTTCTTAAGTCTCTGCTCAGGTTTCTGATCTGGTTCTTAAATCTCTGGTCAGGTTTGGGAATCATGTTCTTACAGTAAGTCTCTGATCAGGTTTGGGATTTGATTTTTAAGTCTCTGGTCAGGTTGGGGTTTTGATTCTTAAGTCTTTGGTCAATTTGAGAGCAGGCGGACACCTCTTTGACCTTTGTCTCTGGGGACAACTTCTGACTGATAAAGTCCTGAAATTCCCATATGACTGCTTCTTTAACAAGTCAATCCTTTAATACATTTTTTCACCTTTTTCAAGCACTTTGAAAATTAATCTCAAATCTGTGTAAAATAAAGTGTAGGACAAAAATTTTATGTTAAGTTGTGATGGTGGTTGTGAAAGGAGACTTGTTGATAAATTCCTATACAATGTTTCCTGCCAGATCAGTACTCTGGTAGTACTTTGTGCGTATATCCAGTTCCTGTCATTAGTAGTCATTGCTCATTGTGGGCATATGAGCCCAGGGGCACCACTGCACACGTTAATTACCTCACTAATAACCCTCTGTGAGAGCAGCCTGCTGGGGCCGCGGTGCCTTGCTTTAGGTTCCTTCAGAGCTCAGCTCACCATTGTGCATAGATTGTGGTCCAAAAGAACTAATAGCGGTCCATCTTAGTGCCTGATTTTCAGAGCTATTTCCCGACTGTGGCCAGGGATCAGAGAAGCTTTATTTTCTCCCAGGGTACTCGCTGCTCATGGGTAATTCCCACTTTAATTCAGGATGCACTGCGGGGAATCTTTGCTGCAAGCACAAGGGGCATTTATTGGCTTATCCAAATGCTGAGTCTGGATGGAAAGGAAAAAAATAAAAGAAAGATCTCTGGAATTGTAGTGGATGAGGCCCAAGCATACACACTGGATGACTTACAGTACATAAAACCATAATACCTTGCATTTGATTCGATCTTGCATGAGATTTGTATGCAGGAAAGATTTGAATTCTGAAATTCAATGAATGTTATTTTGCAAGTTCAAGGTTCAAGGAGCATGCAGTATTTAATTTCTGTTTCTCAACTAGATAGGGCCAAGGCCAGGTTATTGTTGTATTTAGCAGATGCCACTTTGAAAATGTCCAAGACCCAGCTTCAATAGCATATGAGGAATTGGTTTTTTTTTATACCCTTTTAATCAAAGTGACTAGGACATAAAATGTGATAAGGTAATTCAGAATAAGTCTTATCCATTATTAACGGCTTGGGCTTACTGTTCTGGCCAGAATTCAATCCCTTTACATGGTATTTTTGTCTTCTTTGGTGTTTAACATGCTCAGTGATATGAAGATCGTTATGAGTGCAGCTTTAGGCAATGGATGGAGAAACATACCCTCATTCTAATGGAATGTCACTTCACTGAAATGCATTATGCTCATTAAGTCGGACCGTTTCAGCGTTCCCTATGTCGAGGGACGGAGAATAAAAATACCACAGAAATGTATTTAATCACGACCACTTATAAAGCAAGAATTCCATTAACATGTTTTATGCCAGCTATAACAAGGACTGCTCCATCCTACCGAAAAAGCCTCTACGATTCGAACGCACAAATGAATTCCCTGACCATTTTTTTTTACAACATTTCTTACAAGTTCTACAATGATTTACATGCTCTCTTTTCTTTTCTTTGTGTCTGCTCCCCATAATCACGTCTGTCCAGTGTGTAAATGTACAATTCGGCCAACCTGCTGCACAAGTGTGTGGCTGACATTGAAAGATGATATCCGTCCTGATTGGATGCATTCAAAGAAAACGACAACCTACTTTACCAGCGCTCCATTTCTTTCTTTTTTTTTTCCAGGCAGTGTGTACACCTGGTGATTGGAGTAAACAGAGCCTCTTTTGTCTGATCACCAGTTAACACACAAAAACATGACACTTTCCGGAGTAATTACACCATGTCAAGTGTTTATTCGCCAGGCATAGCGTGCACTATTGGCGCTATCAGACTCATTCCAGTTCTGCAGGGAATTAGTGCTGGATCCAGATGTCATTGCAGAACTAATGGTGTAATCAGAACTGCAATCAGGCCGATACTGTTCAAGCTGAAAAAAAAAATGATTGCTTTAATGCCGGTCAGTCTTCTCCTGGACAATCTTCAGCTGTATGTTGGGTTTGTTTATTCACATCACATCATTTTGGCTGTTGCCAGCATGTCTATCAGTAGATTATGTACAGTATAATAGTAGATATTGGATTAGAATTATGTTTAAGATGCTTCCTATCATATGATTTCTAGATATCTTTTTAATAGCTTTCTAGAAATTATAGTACAACTATATTATTTACTTAAGAAATACACTGGGGACGTCTGGGAATGTCGTTGTAGTGAGAAGACATGGACTTCGATCTGCTTCCAGCCACATATAGAGCAAATATAAGTAATAGCACCTAGCATTATCATAATGTAAACGTGTCTTCGGAGGCTTCTTGCTAACAACTATGCCACCAAAATTAATGATGAATAAACATAAAAAGACTATGCTATGCTAGTTTTTTTAAAGAGATGCATGGATTCTATGAATGAACCACAAGCTGGCACCAGTGATCCATATACTACAGTACATGCCATTCACTCAATGAAAACTTCATGAAATTTTCTCCAAAACCAAAATACAGTACCAAAAACTAAATAACTGATATATCTGGGAGAATGTTCCCCCCCAAACCAAAGACTCCATCACGTCTTCATATCCAGTCTATGACAAACTACCTGGAGAAAAAGATCAAAACCCTCACCCTGAAAACTGACTCATAAAAATCATAGTCGGCGCTCTAATCTGAGGATTAATAGATTGCTGGAGGTTGCAAGTTGGGGGAAACCACTGGAAACCAGGCTCCTGGGGAAGCTGGGAATGGAACTTCTACCCAGTGGAGAGGGGACAACCAAGCTGTAAGATCAAATAACTGATAATTGATTAGTTGCCAGATGTATGAAGTCAGATCAGTTTCATAATCTGATGATTATTTATAAACGGGGTGGCATGGTGGTGTAGTGCTTAGCACTGTCGCCTTGCACCTCCAGGGTCCGCGTTCGATTCACGACCCGGTTCGATTCCTGCCTCTGTGTGCATATGGTTTGCATATTCTCCCCGTGCTTGGTGGGTTTCCTCCAGGTACTCCGGTTACCTCGCACAGTCAGAAGACTTGCAGATTAGGCTGATTGGAGTTCCCAAATTGCCCGTAGTGTGTGCATGAGTGTGTGTACGTGTGTGTACATGTGTGAGCCCTGCAATGGATTGGCACCTTGTTCAGGGTGTATGCCGCCTCGTGCCCTAAGTCTTTGGGATAGGCTCCAGGCCCCCTGAGACCCTGTATACAGGATTCAGTGGTACAGATGATGAGTGAGTGAGTGAGTGATGTATAAAAAAAATTTTTATTAATTTGTTTGTTTGTCTGGGCGGGCAGGCTGTGTTGTGGACGTACAGTGGGCAATGTTTGTTTAGGAAAGTAACCAGTGTCATCATCAACTCTTGTGTAATAGCGTGGGTGCCAGTGGAGTCGGGGCAGAGCCGCAGAGCCACTAGTTCACAAATAAATGTCACACGATTCAACAATCGTGTTTTTTGATTACAATTATTTACACACTGACAAACCTGCATTTACAAACCGCTACGAACTGTTTTTTAATTTTTTTATTTATGGGTTTATGTACTCACGGTTTATTATTTATAGTTTGCACACTGATCTCTTGTAAAGCTTGATGCTAATTTTAAGGTTAACATTTGCATAAGGAGCTTTTACTCTGCATCTTCACGAAGCTTCACGAGTCCAAGACATGGCTTGTAGTATTCGTCGAGCACTTTCTGTTGTACTAAATGACTCTTGCATTAACGCTCTGTCACAGAACAGTAATGCATCAGATTTAATATCTATCCAGTATGGGTAGTGAGAAAAATTTGATCTAAATTTTTTTTTAAAAATTACAACTTTGCTTCTATGATTGGAAAAAATATGTTTCCTTAAGGTTTCTTTAGAAAGATAAGCTTGGAAGCCAATCCTATGGTGCTAGATTAAATAATTTTATTTGTGATGCATTTTAAGATTTGGAAAACAAAAGATGGTTCTCTTGTCCTGAGGTTCAAACTAGTGTAGAACCCCTAACCCCTGTTCTAAAGCTGCCCATTTTTAATAAAATTTAAGCCGTGCTCTTATTAATGCAAGACCCCCTTACATGTCATTTGCCTTTTAAAAACCTTTGAGCGAGGTCGCAGATATTTTGAAATGTGCTGTCAAATGAAGGAAACGGCTAATGGGTTCGCATAAAGACGCCTTTATTTTCCTTTCTCAGAGCCTTCATACTTGTGACTATTTGATAAAATGGGATAGTCAGGATTCTAATGAATATAATGCACCTGGTATAATGTAGCTACTTTTACTTAGATTGGCACAAGTAGGGCAAGTTTGCCCTCCTGCCGTATAACACGCAAAGCCAATAAGTAGTCGTCAAAAAATAAAACCAAAAAAAAAAAAACACATGGTAAATGTATATCACAAAATATATAAAAAAAAGAAGAAATAAATGAAAAATAAAAAAATAACGTCAGCCACCTTTTTCTTATATCCACGTTCACTGTATTATAAATAGCAATGAATTGTTTCTGATACTGTTATTCATTATATATTGTAATTATTCATTCATGCTTGTGAATTGACATACAGTATAAACCCGATGTGTCTTGATCTTGACATGATTTTATATAGAATATAAAATCTGGTTAATTCACTTCATTTACAATTAACTTGTTAATATTATAAAGAAAGAGCCTTTTTACTAGCCTAATACCTACACAAATACCTACAGAACTGTGCAAAAGTCTTGATTACTTATATTAAATTAAGTTCCAAAGTGCCTAAAGATACAATTAAAAAAATTGGTTGCCTATGTGGCAACCTTAGCCGCGACCTCATTTCCCCTCTCATCTGTTCCAACCACTGATCATCGGTATACTGATCATTTCTCATCATCTGCACAAGTCAGCAAGCCAGAACCTTGCTAAAACTAAGAGACAATAAAGTCCTTCAGGAAGCCTGGAGAACTATTCCTGAAGACTAGAATAAAAATCCAGGAAAGTCTGACAATTTGGAAGTGAAGGATGAAGAAACGAAGGTTGGCTCTAGACCTTTGTACAGTACTGTATACAGTACAGTATGTGCACTATTCATTGCCAATACATACACTCTTGGAAAAATTACTAACTAATAACTAGCATGCTGCTAATTGATTAATACTGTACTTAATTAGGAGAGTACCCCTACATGTCCCCTGCTACAAAAAAATAAAAGAACTTGGATCCTGCTCAACTTTACTAGTAACTTTCTTTAAAGTTTCTTTAAAACTTTCTCCTAAATCAATGACTAAATACGTTTTAGCGCTACGCTTCTGTAGCCAGTTTTTGAGCCGTACCTAGCTTTGTGTGATGTGTCTTCAGTCGAACGAGAAAAAAAAAGTTCCAAGCTCGAGCCCCCGAGCTACAGCACACCTCACTAACCTCTCCACAATCCTTCCCTTCTTCGCCCGTACAGTATGTCACCTCCCTCGGCTCCTTCAACTTCTCTACTACTTCCAAGAGTTTCCACTTTCCTCTCATTTTTGGCTTCTCCAGTCTACATGGCGAGTTTCCCATGAAGATGGATGAAACAGGAAGCGGTTACTGAGCCCCAGAGACCGAATCAGAGTTAATGTTCGTTGAACGTTAAGATTTCGCTTAAGTATTCTCACCTAAGTTTTCATGCTGCTGCAGATCTTATTGGACCCACCACCTAGTATCCGGACTTGAATTTCACAACATGAAGACAAAATTTGGACAACAGAAAAGTTGGACAGCAACAAAGGAAGGATAGGTTTTTTTTTCCAATTTTATGCTTAAATGTTTACTATCCAACAAGCTCACCTGACTATGCAATCATAAAGTTAAAAAAACCCCGAATGCTCGCAACAACTAGACCATGCTAACTCATGTTGCTTGCCATAAACTGAAAAATGGGCTCATAATGAAAGATTAGAAACATATTCAAGTCAGTTTGAAAATAATTAAGAATAATGTCAGCAACAAAGTTTGCCCACTACGTCTTTTCTTTTCCGGTTTTTAACTTGATTACTACTATCACTACTTGATTGCATTTCTAAAACATTTGAATTGTTATACTGGGTTGACATACTATCATTAACAACAACCAGACACAGATGGATGAGTTTGAAGACTCTCACTCTGTCTATACTGCTTTATCCTGTATACAGGGTCACGGGGGGCCTGGAGCCTATCCCTTACTTAAGGCACTTAGGGCTCGAGGCAGGGTACACCTTGGATGGGATACCAATCCATCGCAGGGCACACACATATATACACTCACATGCTCATTCACACACTACCTGCAATTTGGGAACGCTAATTAGCCTAATCTGCATGCCTTTGGACTGTGGGAGGAAACCGGAGTAGCTGAAGGAAACCCATCAAACACAGGGAGAACAGTAAAATATTTGAATGGTGCAAGCATTACAAAGAAGTCCGTACGTCCGTGAATTACCTGGCCGAGGTAGCTCGGAGCACACTGCAGCCGTTCACATGAACATTCAACAGCCCTGAACTCGCTCCACGCCATTCCCACGTTTATATACAATCATGCTTTCATGGTGTACTATCCATTACCAAATCCTCTTTCAGCTAAGCTTAACATCTTTTTTTTATTTTATTTCCATGATAAGCTCAAACAGCTAATGATACTGTTCATTACTTTACAGTTGTAATGATGCAAACTATATAAAACTAATTTAAACATTAAAGTCCACAATAGACACAAAGTGACAATGTACGCTAAATTATGATACATGATACCGCATTTACACAGAAGATTACTGTGTCATGTATTTAAAACTTTATTAAATGTCTTTTCTTATCCCTTTTTAATGAAAATACTTTTCATAACTTATTTTAAAGGTTGAAGTGCGGAAATGTTTACTGCTGACAAACAAAACAGAAATTGTGACTGAAGAATTTGACTTAGTATGTAGAATATGTGGCAGGCCAGAGTTGTTACATCATAAAGTATTGGAGCCAATCACAGTCTAATATGCCAATTAAGCTCATTAAACCCCAGTTCTTTAGGGAAACGCAGCAGGCTGGTTACAGTAAGAGTTTTTCTAATTGACATTTTCAGACAATATTTTGATGTTTAAATTCTGTGCCTTTACCCTCTGGCAAATAAATTTTCATAATAGGAAAAAAAAATGGAACAAAATTTTTTTTATATATATATATTTGTGTTTTTTGCTGGTGTACAGATGTAGCTAATCTGAGATATGGTCAGACTTTAATTAAAAACGAAAAAGTTCACTTAATTAAGTGATGCATATACAATAATTTGGCCACTATCTTAAACCATTATCTGGAAAAAAAAAAAAGTTCTTTTAACATTCATTGTGAAGCAGTGAACTGCAATAGTTAATCCTAAAGTGCCAGTATTTCCCAGAACCGAATCCTCTAGTGACAAGAAAGCCTCAGAGCCTAATGGAGAGCAGCATGAGTGATTTGTTTTGCAGGTTAAAAAAAGTCTATTAATAGCCACTCTGTGGAATTCAACAGTGTATTTGCTCGACAGGATATGGCGGACGCCGGGTTTTAGCCTTGTTGCTTGGAGACGCCTCCTGAAAGACAAGCTCGCCTAAATAGGCAGCCTTGTTCATCAGCATCGTTTCTTCCTCTGCAGATGAAAATGGCTGGCTGTCGCTGTGCTTTTGTCACGCTGCTTGTTTTACGCCCCTGGAGTTCACAGGCATCACTTTGATGCGTCTTGATTACAGACTTTTTTTTGACACACGAATTGTTCTTCACGTTCATAACAGTGCACATTTGTTTCTCATGAGCGTAAAATATGTGCTGTCACCGGTCATAATTGTTGCATCAACATAATGAAGAGTTATAGTGAAGAGGGCACTCGAAGCTCTGACGCTCAGGTTCTGGACTAGTGAGCTGAAGCAGGGGTGGACAAGTGATAAATTCATTACTTGGGCTGAGGAAAAGATGCAGCGCGCAACAGGAAGCTCGTTGCGGTGGCTATCTTAATGTAATAGCAAACGGTGAGGTAATTAGCTGGATAAGTGTGTTAATAGAGAAATTAATGAGAGATTTTGATGAAAAGTCAGCAAGTCATGCGAGCAAACATTTGCGAGTAAAATTCATACCCGAATGGCTCGCCGTCATTATGCTTGACTGTGTATTTTGCTAACAAGAGAAACGAAGATGCTAATGATGTCAACTGCTAATAAAGTTGTGAGAACAAAACAACTACGTCTCAGCTCTATATTTCGATGTTCACATGACTAAAAATAAATCAGTGTGAAACCACATGGGTCTTGAATAAGTTCCCCAATCTCACCATTGTGGTTTCATTTACGGTGATGGACAAATATGCAAATCACTTCCTTTTGTGCAATAACCCCGCCCCCTTACCCAAGGATGCACATGTGATTATCTACTAAAGCCAGGTGAGACTTGGGGTATAAATCCGGTATCCGTATGGGATGAGTCACAATAGGAGTGTTGACGCTCCAATCATTTTAACTTGAAGAATCAGACAACATATACTGTAGTTCTTGGCTGATGTGTTTTTTTTCCCCAATTGTTTTTCTTTAACACATATGTAACATGACAGATTTAATTCACGCTTCTATTCCCTGCCTTAATGCCCTTTTCAGTTCACGACCTTGTATCATTGAATTCAATTATGCTTTTCATTTACATTCACTGACATGGTATTTCCTTTTCCTTCATGTTTTTAAGAATGCTCGGGCAGTTAAAGGGAACTCCCTGTGCTGATGCCCCGTGTCTAACCCTAGCATTCCTTTGCAGTTTCAACAATCCAAGAAAGGTTCAAAGAGTCAATCTAATTACAGCCAGAGAGCATGAGAGAGTATCTATGTTTACACTTCCCTTTTTCTCCTCCTCCTTCTTTTTCTTTTTCTTTAGAAGATGCTTTTATCTTAAGTCAATTCACATTTAATCCAAGGATTATTAATTAATAACATAACGCCACACGCTACACGTTTCTCTGACATTTAAATTCAAAAGTCAAGGCTAAAGATTTTACTTATTTGTCCCTCATTAGTGATGTCTTAGTGGTTTTTGTGTTGCTCGCTAATGTTACATTACCACGTTAGAAAAAAGGTTTGTATCCAGGGTGATTTATGAGCCGTAATGAAATCCAAACACATGAGTGGGCGCTGTAAAGTGGGGAATAATTAAGGATGGTTCCAAGGACCCCTAAGTGATTTGGGGCACCTAAAATTGCTATGTCAGGGTAAAGGTTGGGGGGGACTAGTTTATGTTAGGCTTTCGAGGGGCGCAGAATATCTAGTAGTGCCCCTGATCATGCTTGCTTAAGGGTTCAACAGGTCTCTAGCAGTCCTGAGGTAGAGGGATTTGGCATTTTCACCAATGTTCTCTCTAACTTCGCCAATTCAGACCAATTAGCAAGTTTCAAAACGTGAAGCTAATTACTAATTACTAAGCTAATTAATCTTTTCAAACTACCAAAACCTAAAACAAAACTATCCATCCTTTTCTGAATCCATAAGCTCAGAGGTGCTTCTGATTGTCTAGCATTGCAGTGATGGACAGGAAGATAATCCCGGTCCCTTCCACCCAGAGAGCATCGTTCCTTAGTGGAATTCTTCAGTCACAAAAGGCTGCCTTATCACTGGGGTTCAAATCTCCTGATGATAGGACGTAAGCTTTTCTTATGTTCCACTCGAGAGCAACGTTCTTGCTTCATAGCACGGCTGGAAGTTCATGGCCCCGCCTGGGTGCAGGACCAAGAAGAGCCTTAAGGGACGTTAAGTCTTATAAAAGACTGCTAGAGGCATGAAGGGAGCATGATGCAGAACGGCATCCTCTCAAGTTTTGCAAGAGACAACCCGAATGCCACAAATAGCCCAAAAGTATTGAAAAGATCTTTGTCTAGGGGTTATGAGTCACCAGTCAACAGTGTGGTTTACAAGAATCAGACAGTTGTACTAGGCCTGTGTCTTGCGGGTATGAAACGTGCCGACGTTAGAGAGACAGGCAAGTTCTTGCTTCATCCTGGAGGAAGGTTAAGTTTCTGCTGTGGGGATCATAACGTTATGAGTTTAAACCATGCCTGGAAAATTCAATCTGAATAAATGACAAAGAAACTAATGCAGGTAATACTTTGATGATGATTTAAGGTCTGTAATGGGGTGATGAGACATTCAGAATTTTCTCTCAGATGGGAATAAAAGGTCAAGTGGCCCTTGGCATTTCGTGCAGTGAAACAGTTTGAAAAAGGTAACGTCTGCTCCAATTCTGATCATTTTTTGACAGATATCTGGCTAATTGTAGTCGTATGATTAATGCATTTGACAAGTGCATAGACTAAATGTTTCTAAATAAGCGACATATTGGGTTTTTATGCACACAGAACTCAAGTCTCTGTGGATCAAACAAAGAAAAAGACTGATGTCACATGAGATTTCCGATCGCCGCTAGTCTCTTGACAGACGTGCGAAAGCCCCAGAACAACAGGTGGCTGATCGTCATGGAAACAGCTCCGCGATCCCGGCGCGGAGACGGATTCCATGGAAACCCTTGCCAGTCCGAAACTCGAGTAAGTTAGGTGCGGAGACATCATGCGTGTGTTTTAAAGCCACAATGCTTGCTTTCATTCATCAAACCAGAAAAAAAAATGAAACAACAACAAAAAAAAAACATTTTAATCAGTTTTTAATGGACTTTGCTTCCCACTCAGCTTGGCATTCTCCTGTTTCCCCATTTCAGGATCCCCGACTGAGCGAGTCGGCTTCGATCCGAGTGGGTAATTTGTCAGTGTTTCATGTTGTAACATGAAATCAGTGTTGAATGCACAATAACTGATCAAATGGGGTTGGGTTCGCAGCACGCAACCCATCTTTTTTTCGTCAGACAGGCTTTAAAGATGGAAAATGGCCGAGTCGGTCATGATAACTGTAATGTAATGAGGGACGCGTAAATGATACTTGTCATTAGACACCCTACATTTCCCAGGTTCGAAATAAAACATGTTGAAGCTTTAAATGAACAGTGAAAGTGGGCCTCTAGGGTGCACCATATTAGAGTCTGTACTGTATATTTTGTGTGTGTGTGTGTGCGTGTGTGTGGGATGGGCTTCCCAGCTGGAACCACACCAGGCCCTCTCATTTACATTCGTATTCACATTTATTCACTTGGCAGACACTTTTATCCAAAATGATTTACAAGTGAGGCAGAATTGAGTCCAAATACGAAGCTGTTAAAGGAGCTGACAGTGATGCAGTGCTGCAAAACCGTTTCACAAAGTGACCAGAAACAACAGAAGAACAGTTAGTCAAGCTAGAAATGATAAATTGATGAATACTTTGCATTACACAACAGTGCTGTGGAATTCTCCTAAATCTGCACACACTCTCATTTATTTATAAGAATTTATAAGTTCTTTAACAACAACTCCTTCATAATGTAAACTTGTATGGCAGACATGCTGTAAAAACGTGATGTTTTCTGTAAGGAAAATTGACTAGCAGGAATGAGTCTCCAGTGTCAATAAAATTTTATGACATTTCACTTTCCAGATCTTCTCTAACATGACAATGTTAAAAGTAGAGACCATATTTATGTCTTACTGACCGCCCTCATGTTTAAACTATAAGTCTGGATCAAATCCCATGTTCTATTAGACACACTTCCAATAATGAAACTGATCTAGAGTTTCTCTATATTGAAATGATCTGGCTATAAAAGATGACTAACCTTTCTAGCTGGTTATATACATTTTTTGTAGAACTTTTCTTGCTCTTGAAAATAACAGGCCAAACGATTCTTTTCCTACTCAACATTTTCAAGAATATTTATGAATTTACTAAAAGATACTTTACGATCAAACCACTAGTAAAAGAAACCGCGGAAGGCTAGTGAAAGAGGGATTGTTTTTAGCTGCTTTATCAGTGATAACTTGTCCTTGTTTGATTGATGAACCCACCTAGCACGGGGAGAACATGCCAACTCCATGCACACTGTCCCCAAGGCGGGAATCGAACCTGAACTCAGTAGGTTCAAGGCAACAGTGCTAACCACTAAGCCACTATGCTGCCAAGCACACATACAGTACATACTGTATGCCAGTGTTTAAACAATCCAATTAGATTTTCCTCCTAATGTGACATCACAAAAGTCAACACCCTCCCCTGACATGTTGGTTAGCTCTGCTGTTCTCTGGTGGGGTGAGTTTCAGCAGTGCATTATTTACATATGACATACGCATTTGGAGGAGGAGCTTAATAAAAATACATTCTCTGAGACACTATGTGAGACATGTTGGAGTTGGATTGTTAGCAGACACACTTTGGGGGGATCTGAGACTTGTGTTGACTTGTTAAAGAAATAGAATATATGGAACCTTTAAACAAAACAAAGGTAATATGAGTACTATTCGTACTTATTGCTTTTCAATTAAATAAAAAAAATACTGGACATTGAAACCATAACAAGAGACAATACAGGAGACAAAAACATACACCACCTTACTACTTGTTATTTAACATAACCTGAACAAAAAAGTCAAATTCTGAGCGGAATATTTTAACTGATCGCTTAGCGACGACCGACCTAGTGAGTCATCTTGTGGTTAGCGCGTTATTACTATGATCCCTGCTAGTCAATATATTTCAATAGCTCTCAGCAGAAATGGTTTAATATAGAAAAAATATAGCAAATGTGATAAGCTCAAAGCATAATAACGAAGTAAAGTATGAAAAAAAATGATCCGCCATGCTTAAAGCTGATTAACTTAGTTCTATAATCCAAGTGACTCGTCCAAAGCCTCGTCTTTGACCACAAATAGCATTTTCTAAAAAAAAAATCCTCAGGCGGTTAGAGAGAAATCGTAGGTCGCTTTATCTGCAAAAATTACATTTACGTATTACTTGAATGACATCATAGAAAGATAGAAAGGGGGAGAGGTTTTTTGTTATACAGATTTTAGACCGCATTTCTACATATTGGAGAACCTGATGTTAGATAAAGAGAAAAAAGTACAACGGGAGACATCAGGGATATATCATCAATCAGCGTTTTCTGTCTCTCTCTTCCCCTCTCGGAGACAACAGCAGATGCTCAGATGTTAAACACGAGCCTGTAATGACAGCCAGAGCTGAAGGCAAACACCCCTGAGCAGCGACATGAACCAAACCAGACTTAGCGAGCGCCTGCCAGGAAAATCTAATCAGAGGAAGAACCCATTCAAACTCCCACTGAAAAAACAGGGGGGGAACGTTTAGCGGAACGAGCGCGCCGCATCGAGCGCAGGGCCGAATGAAGGTACTGAGAGAGAGAGAGAGAGAGAGAGAGAGAGAGAGAGAGAACGAAAAGTGTGCCTCAGACACAGGAAGGAGGCCGAGAATTTCCTCCTGAGCTAAAGAGCAATTCAGCGCGCTGAGCTTTGACACTGTGGGCACAGGGAGGAAGGAACCGCGCACAGATCTGCGTTTCCTGTTGACAGGAGCTGTCATAGTGCGCACGCACGGCTTTTCTGACACGTCTAAGCTAAATGTAGCGCTAGTTTTCATATCTCATATCGAACCTCTCAAGAAGCTGACAGTCGTCTCGTGGCGCCGTCGTTCAAGCCGACCTGAACTCACATCGCATGTCAGTAAACAAATCTATTTACAAGACGGAGCAAGAACTCTGTGAGATTGTCTGTATGTGCCGTGTTATATGATTTACAGTGATATAACATCGATCTCTTCACTGCCCATGTTTAAATCATAAGGCTGGGTCGGATCACATGTTGTACCACCATGCTGTTACGATAAACTAAACGGATCAGGATTGACTAGATATTGAAAAATAAAAAGAATGTATAACTAGGATTCTCTTGGCTTTAATTAAAGCCGTCTGCTGCTCTGCCATCACGATCCATGCTACTTTAACTAGTGCAGTCGCAATCATTTTCAATAGGAAAAAAAAAAAATCTGGATAACACATTTAGGTTTTGATGTTTTTCTCCTGGTAATACAAAAAAAACAAAGCTTATTTTTCTACTTAACATTTTCCAGCATCGTTCAACTCCAAGTTCCAGAATGCAATGCAGCTACTGTATATGACACAGTTACACTGTTAGTTAGTTAGCATTCTATGATGAGATGAATGGATGGATAAGATTTGAGTGTTCAGATGAAGGGTTGCCACATACAAGTTTGCCACAGGTTTTACACCAGATGCCCTTCCTGACGCAACCCTCCCATTTTATCCGGGCTTGGGACCAGCACCGCATCCAGTGGCTGGGCTTTGGGCACTGGCTGGGAATCAAACCCGGGTCTTTTCGCATGGCAGGTGAACACCTACCACTGAGCCACTATATACAATTTCTGGTGAATGAAGGTGTAAAACATTTACAGATTTCCAGCACAGTACGCTGATGAGACTCTTAGCCGCAGTAAAACATTTGAATGGTGGAAACGTTTTTAAGGAAGGCTGTACATCCGTGAAAGACGTTCCCAGATGATGTGTTCTCTGAGCCTACCGCGTGATGGAACTACTACATCACATGCACTCCACAGGCTGGGAGTTATTTTGCCATATCTCTCGCACAGTCCAAGCCATTTCCACATACTTGGGCCATTAAAGGAGTTCCTGGGAGGCCTGTGTTTCAGACATGTAGCAGGCAGTCCGAGAAAACTTTCTACCTTGATGGTATTTAAGCTCTAGTGAAACACTGGGATAAGTGTAGCAGGGGATTATATAAAGAAATAAAAGGAGTACTCTGATAATCAAAAGTCCCACGCTTGTAAATCTTGGATTCATGGGTTTTTTTTTTCTTTTCTTTTGCACAATAAATGAGTCCTTCTTTGATTGACACTAAACTAGCAGGTTTATTCGTAGCTTTTATGCTAGCCGTGTAGCTCCAGGACAAATCAATACCTGAACTGCAGGATTCAGATTTGCAGGATATACTGTAGTAGACATGGTAGATGTGATTTAGTAATTTTTGAGCACTTTTTTTTCTTCTCCCAGAAATCTAACATATACTGTAATAAAGAACGGGCGAACTGGCCAGTGTAGCTTCAAAGATCAAACTATACACCACTCCTGCAGGTAATAATAATGTGATGTATAGAAAATCTTTTCTAAAAAAAAAGATGCTAAGGGGCCGAGAATTCTAGGCTGCATCTATTTAGCGGAATGGAAGTGATCTGCAGTCTGTGTCCGCGGACTCATCAGAACAATGGCAGTCATCCACGCAGCACAGGCGAAATGGGGAAAAGCAATGCGGCGAACCAAATGGCCGTCTTGCCTGAATGCGTCTCTCGCAGAGTCCTTTTCCATCTGAGTTTTTATCGGGTGGGGAAATGACTAAGGGGAGCGGTGTGTGTGTGTGTGTACTGTATGTTTGTGTGTGTGCGTGTGTGTGTGTGTGCGCATGAGGGGGGATTTCCTACATCCGTTAGCCCGAATCCATTGCATAAAAACAACCTTGCTTATGTTTTTTTTCACCTTCCACTCTGCGCTGAGCCTGATCTGTTAATCAGTATTTCAAATTTGCATTCTTCCAAAAATGCTAATCAATGAAAGCTCCTACGTGGTCTGTTAGCATTGCAAAATAAGACCCTTCCTCTGTAGATCTCATGCCGCCATCAGTCTTGTTGCCATTATTTATTTATTTATTAGTTTTTTGACGATGTGTTACTTTCTCGCATTATTAGGCACCTTTGCATATAAATACGGAGTCACGCTCTCCGATCACGTCAAGATGACTTACGCGGGAGAGCAGAGTACAGTGGCGGATTCTATAATGCATAATAGCAGTGTGGAATGTTTGGTTTTATATATACGGATATGACCAGGAGCGAGATAGGGTTTATGATTAACCTTCTGAACTGTAGTTGGATGCAATGAAGCAAATAAACCTATTTGATTTAACTCATTTGTGTACTTCATGAGTCTAATTTCATGATTTTTCTTCCCTGATTTTTACTTCTTTCTACACTATAAAACAACGCTGAAGACGTCCAAAATACACAATAATCTCCTTTGAACAGTTGATATTGAGAAGTTTTATGACTGTTGTTGTTGTTGTTACTTAACTACTTAATGGCATATGTGTTATTTCATAGGTTTGAAAAAAATCCATTATTGTTCTGGATATAGAAAATAAACCCATTATTATGTCCAAACCTTTGGCTGGTGCAGTTGATTAGCAACTTTGTCATTCCACAAACTCCTTCTGATACACTCCTTTTCCGGACACATCATTTCAGTGTCTATGAAAATGAGCTACTGCTGAGCCACACCTTGTATGAGGTCACAATAGGAGGGAAAGTTTTTTATATGGATACGCACACAGGAGACCCACCTGAACATCTAAAGCAATGACTAAAAAGTGCATTTTGCATAACAGACATTTTGCATAACAGACTACATATTTTAGCAGTCTTCAGCTTATTATTTACAGTCAGTTTTTCAGAGCAGTCTGAGCTCTTTCACATTCATGATACATTGAGTAAATTAAAATTATTAAGCAAATAATAGAAAATCTGAAAAGGTTTAAACATCAACCTAGTTAAAGTCTTGAACTAGGGATTGATGCTTGTTATAAAAACATTTGTTGTTTTATAACTTTGCTATTTCTGAAGGTTTAAAATGCCAGTGTTTTTCAAAACAGCCAATTAGTGCTAGATTAGTTAATCGTACTATGTACTCACCACTAATTAGGCTATTAGTACAATATAACTATTTGCATAGTGTATGATCTTATCTCTGTTCGTAGCTGCAGCACTAAAGCAGTGCTCAAATTATAAACAGGAATAGAATTCGACATCACAACTCTACTGTCTAATAAGCTAAATAAATATAATTATAATAATAAAAATAGTGCAGCTTTTTTTTATTATTTTTTTTTTCTTTTACAGGGAATC
>JAOVVB010000027.1:15655443-15673917 GCA_028570985.1 Heterobranchus longifilis | reverse complement strand
GGTGGTGTAGTGGTTAGCACTGTCGCCTTGCACCTCCAGGGTCCGGGTTCGACTCCCGGCCAGGCTCGATTCCCGTCTCTGTGTGCATGGAGTTTGCATGTTCTTCCCATGCTTGGTTGGGGGTACCTCCGGGTACTCCGGTTTCCTCCCACAGTTCCTCCCAAATTGCCCATAGTGTGTGAATGAGTGTGTGATTGAGTGCATGTGTGTGTGTGCCCTGCGATGGATTGGCACCCTGTCCAGGGTGTACCCCACCTCGTGCCCTAAGCCTCCTGGGATAGGCTCCATGCCCTCGCGACCCTGAATACAGGATAAAGCGGTATAAACAATGAGTAAGGAAATAAACTGATCATCAACTATAAACGGTGTTGGTGTCGTTTATACTCTGGATTATTACAACAAATGGTTTCTTTTCTAGTAAGCTAGAACTTATAAGCATCCAAAGGCACTCAATTATTGTTTATCCTGTATACATGGTCGTCGGAAGGTTGACATCTCAGGAATGGGTGTCAATTAGCCTAATCTGCATGTTTTTGAACTGTGGGACAAAACCCACCAAGATTGGGGAGAACATGCAAACTCCATGCACACAGACACCAAGGTGGGAATCGAACCCGGGCCCTTGATTTTATTATATTTTTTAAACCAAACCCTTGATAACATTTATGTTTTTATGAAACGATATTTAAATTTCCAAGTATACCCGGCTGAGGGAACGAGACATGCAATAGAAACATCTTTTTGTTTTATGTCACAAAGATGAGCTGAACATCATCTCTAAGAAATCGTTTTTTTTTTGTTTTTTTTTTGTTTTTTACAGGTGCATATTAGCAATTCTGACGCGAAAGTGAATATCCAGACTCGTATCTGGAGGATATTGTATTCCAAAGAGAGAGAGAGAGAGAGAAAGAGAGAGACAGAGACTCTAAGCCCTAGATAGACTTCAGTGTTTATCTGAAAGCTCTATACAGGATTAATGTGATCTCTGAGCTGAATTGTTAGCACGCGCGCCGTCTCACACCGCTCGCTAAGACGTTTCATCACACCCTGGTTTCGTGAACAATAACACCCTGACAGTTATATTTAGCCTCCTGAGCATTCCGTCACCGTTCTCCTCACGTTCAGCAGGGTTCGAGATTTCACACAGAACCTCCACACACCTTCACAAACACCTCCTGCAGCACCTCGTGTCAACTTAACAGTAACATATCTGCCTTATGAGGAGACGATCCAGAGGACACTGAATTGGCAGTTTGGTGAAGATTTTAAAGGAAGCTTTTTTTTCTTTCTTTCTCTTTTTTTATTGCAATTTGAGTTCATGTATTAAAGGTTATTAAAACAAATTCTCTAAAGAGGACTTGTTTGTGTGATGCTGTTTGTGCAGACATACCTTTTGTCTACATACCTGTAGTTTGAGACAAACCTCCTCATCTAATCCTGCAAATGAATGTCTAACTGCAGATTTTTATCCATGTTCGCACTTCAATCACCGATGATTTGACTGAAATTCATTCTAATCTGCGTATATTTAAGTTTACGATTCCACTCATCCATATAAAGTACACCCAACTCCGGAATTAATGACACCCATTAATAGAAATGGTAAAAAAATAAAATAAAATTAACACATTAGTAAAGCTGTGTGTGAAAAATCACCTATGGTAAAACAGATTGTGCATCTGATTTGCATGTAGCCACACCTACAATACAAAACTCTCAAAATTTCATAAAGGGTAAAAAAAAAACTACAAATAAGCAACAAAACAATGAAAGATATCCTATTACACGCTTGCAATAAAATCTGCAGTGTGTTGGCTACAATAAAGTACTTATATAAAAGATACATACAGTATTTTTTATAAGATGCCATTAATTTTCTCTTCATTTCATATTGCATTTGTCTACTGATTTGGTTTAATTAATAAATTATTTATAATTGATGATATACAGTAGTGCATATGCAGAAAAAATATGATCAGCTGCTTATGCAGCGTTAGAGGGTGGTGTAATACTCTCAAATGAAAGCACTCTTTTGCTTTCACGAGCTCAAAGACATCCACGACTGGCTAATACCGCTAATACTAGACAGTCTCTGGGAGCACAGCCAAACTGCTTCCAAGACACCTACAGTAGCTACGGAAGTCTATAACATCACCTATGGACTGACCTAAGGTGGATGCTTTTCTTTTTGCCTGTCCTGTGGGTTACTGGATTACTGATAGGAAGGTTGGGGGTTTGGACACAAGCACCAACAAGTTGCTCCAGTTGGGCGCTTGATCAAGGCCCTTAACCCTATCTGCTCCAGGGGTGCTGTATCCTGGCGGACCCTGTGCTCCGACCCCAGCTTCCTAACTGAGATATGCGAAGAAATTATTTCACTGTGCTGTAAAGTACAAGAGACAAACAATTGAAAATGTTTATTATGATTATTATTTAAGATAAATTGACGGAAGCCCGAGAGCACTAATGGGATATTTTTATTGTTTCTGCGAACAATATACAAATACATTTATTCATATAGAGTTAAAGAAGGCCATTTTTTAAAACCATTTCACAATGATATGTATAGAGAGCTGGTGAAAAAAATTAACTCCATATTAACTTAAACACATCTCCTGTTATACTGAACTTCCAGCCTCCTAACACACATTTTGATGCAGATCAATCCCTGTTATCTGTTTTCACCCAAATGAGGATGGGTTCCCTGTTGAGTCTGGTTCCTCTCAAGGTTTCTTCCTACTGGCATCGCGGGGAGTTTTTTTCCTGCCACTATCACCATCGCCCTTGGCTTGCTCATCAGGGACAATCTGATCTATTTGATTCATACACATTCACATTTCATACAAACTTCGATAATAGCTTTGCGGCAATAACAATTGTTAAAAGTGCTATACTGTACAAATAAAATTGAATTGAACTGAATTATTCTTGTTGTCGTCCTCAAAGTTTCAAAATGATCTACAGTCACCAAATATATCTGTTTAGTGACTGATCTAAAGTAAATACTTGTAAAAACTCATTTAAGTTAAGAAGCACTACTTTATTTATTTTTGATTCTGGATGTAGCCATGCTGATGTGACATCACTCTAAAAAAAAAACCTCCTTAAACCCATGGTCAAGTAGCAATTTCAATTTCAAGGAGTGTTTTCTTTGTTTCGTTTTTTTTTTTTTCTGGTTGGAGGAAAGTCAGGGAATTTGAATTAAAGACCTAAAAACAACCATGGAGTAAGAATATTAAAAAGCTGGAAAAGTTCTGCAATGAAGAGGGTCCGAGATAAATAAATAAATAACAACCACCTTGTTAAATCCTGAAGGAACAGGCTCAGTATTATTATTCAGGGTGCATTACCAGGACAGTCTCTGGGACCACCATGACCCTGTAATAAATGAATGAAGTATTCCTGATGATCAATGAATGCTCACTATAAAAAGTGCTAATAATTCTAGGGATATAGCGATGACTGTGTATATAAAGATGAGATAGAGGAAACTGGGCCAATTGCGCCTATATTATTTATACAAAAAAACTCATCCTATTGTGTTTCCTTGTCATTTCCTTATCTGAGAATATCCCGTTCGTTCATCTTCCTCTCATTTCCTTTTAATTTGCCACAATCTGAAAAATATTTATAACCCTTAAAACCCTTGACAGCTTCGAGGATCCTCCTGATGGCGGGTGCACGCACAGGTGGGATGAGTGTAAATAATGGCACTGGAGGTGAAGTGCAATAATGAGATAGAGCGAATGTGACAGATCACGGTATGACCGCCAATCCAATCTTAACAGTTATTCAAAGTAATATGTGCTTCATCTTGTTGATGAGTGGCAGCCATTTATAGGAAAACAGAGTCTGAAAAGAGCTAATTAAAACTGAGTAAATGGGTGCTCTATAATTAAGCTCACTCTGATTTTATTGTATTGTTCAGCTGAACCAGATCATGCATTTTGACCAGATTTTTTTTTTTCCCCCAATGAAAACTATTAATCTTCTGGCGTGACTGTGGGTTTACATTCCAACCAAGCGGAGGTGCACTCGATTTGAACTGGGTCTTGGTTTGCCATTTAGATGTGGCAACGAATTAAAGACCAACTGTGTTATTCTGGGTTCTTGTTTTTTAATTTCAGTGTTTTCCCTGCTTGACCACAACTGATTCATCCGGTCAGCTACTGTACTCATCAGCCTTTCTTGATTTGCCGTGGGTGTGATACTGTATGTTGCATGGCCATGACCAAGTGGAAAGATCTGGGTTATTAACTTTCCAGTAGGATGGATCCATTGGAATGACTCTCCAACCTGAAATTCCTGCTTGGAAAGATGTTTTTAAAAGAGCTTAGTTGAGATTCTGTGATGTTACTGCTCCAGTGGAAAGTAAGTACGACCAAATCGGGAAAAAACGTTTATGTTTTAATAATAGAAATGATAATTCGCTTTTTTTATTTGTTCAAACTGCAAACATTTTTATATATATTTCCAAGTTTTTGGCAAACAGTGAAAGAAGATGATGTTTTTTAGTATTTGGTTTCAAACTGCAGAAATCTGAGTTTGCATGCGTGCTCTCATGTAGGAAGTAGAAAGTTCCAACTTGGAAAATTCCCAGACTAATTTCCCAGTAGTCATGATCTGGCAACATTAGAGCAAGGCAAACACTTAAAGTAAATATGCAATACCTCCTATTTTCTCCTGGATTAGAGTGAGAACAACTTCAGTTATTCAGTATAAATATCTGCTTATCTTGAAGGTTTCGGTATGAGTCTTTGTACCTGGAAAATAAGTGTTTTCATGTTGGGGCCCGGGAAACCCCTTCAGTTGATGACATTTTGCTTTTCTACTATATATAGTTCTGAAAACTGAAACCACAGAAATTCTTGAAATCCTTCTTGCATGTAAATAAATGAAGATAAAGTTCTAGCATTTCGAAGATCACTAAAAGTAAAAAGAATTTTAAAAAATTCATTTGTAGATCATTTGCATTTGTAGATTTTAATGGATATCTGATTAAAACCGAATGGATTAGAATTATGTTAATAAGCAAAATAGCTCATTACCCTAGTTAGCAAGGTTTTGGACACCTTTACACAGCCTGACTTTGTAGACAGACAACCACAGTGTTTGTCAAACTGTAAAGTCGCTCCTTGCACAGCCTGATATTTGCAGAAGGACTGGCTCGATGTTTTAAGCAAATAAAACGTTTCAACATCAGCAGCATGTGACAGGCTTTTCAGACTCACACATGGATGTTCATGTAGATATTGACTATTGATACTGACATCTGCTTTTGGTCCAATTTCATTCAGTACTAGTCTTAGATTTAGCACTTTTAATGAAACGGAGACACCCCATAAAACATGTCTTTGCTCAACAGCTTGTTCCTTGTTCATAACGACATGGCAGAAGACGAATCTACTTGACTTACCTTCTTTTCCAACCAAGAAGTCTACATGGCAGTAAGTGTAGGCCACTCCGATCTTGGTCTCCACTTGCGGTCTCTTAAGAGTTGAGTAAATCTTCCCCGGACTGCCGTCGTCTGTCTGACGGATCTTCCTCAACCCACAACCCATCTCTGCTGTCAGAGTGAACGTTAATCCTGAAACAGAAAATAAAGCTGGTTAAGCTTCTTGGAGCAGGTGTTAGGTCTTTTTTTTTGTTTTGTGTGAAAGTATGTTTTTCTATTCTCAGACGTGTTTGTTAAGGGAAGTGAGATCTGATCTACTGTACAGTAACCATTCTTTAGAAAACTATAAATACCATCAGATGTCGGGAAAACATCGTTCAAACAACATTTGTTTGCATGTTTAGTCTTCTCACAGATGTTCATTTATTGAGGTTTTCTCAAGAAATCTACAGTGTGAATACACTCAAAATGACTCCTCCTTTTACCCTTATTTAAGAGCAAAGGCTCTATCTATCTATCTATCACTTTACTAGTCAATAACTCAAACTCAAACTGAAGCTTTGTGCTTCACTAACATTGTCTGACATTGTCCACTCGGCATAGTACGTAGTTGCACTTTAACCCTGCATTCAAACACTGGATATTGTCTTGGATGTTGAATATTGTATTAAGATCCTGGAGGCTTGATACTTCCGCCGATTGTACATCTGTAACCAGATGATATGAGACAATTTGCGTGACTATGAGACAAAATTCCCCACCCTTGGACTCTATCCAGCTAATAATGTAAAACTAGCTCACAAGCGAGTGAGACAGCATCACATAAGAAATTTCACCATGGTATAATGTAAGTACCAAGGTATAGACTATAGTAGTAGCATGTATATATATATATATATATATATATATATATATATATACTGTACCATGGTATCTTTGACAGCACCATAGTACTTATTTGCTGATATACAGTAGTACATGTACTACACTATGGTACCACTTTGGCACAATAGTACTAGTACATACATCTATGTCTACTTAGCCCATGAACAGCATTTGAGTGCAACGGTAATAAGCTAGCTATATTTATGTAAAATCTTGCTAGCCTGCAAGGAGCTTAAACACACATACGTACATATTGAGAAATAGAAACATCTAGAAGTTTCTAGTTAGAGTTACAGTGATTGCTAGTCAGGTAACCTATCTACTAAGAAGAAGTTTGGCAACAAGATAAAAGCTCAACATACCTTAAACACAGCTAGGGTTTTAGATGTCCGTTTATTTCAATCAAAGTAATGCTAATCATCTAAGTACAGTATATTTATAAAAGTAATAAACTTACTAAAATGTCAAGTACTGCAATGACATTAGCATGCTAGCTTTTTAATAGCAAGCATTAGTTTATTAGTTGTAGTAAATGATTTCTAAATCATTTTATATATACATACACACACGCAAGCTAGCATTAGCTAGGTTTTTTCTTTTTTATAAAATGCAAGCAAGTGACCTTGACAAGTAAGCATGTTTGCTAACAGATTGGTATCTACAGTATGATGACACCAGCATGAACGGGGAGAGTATTATGGTATGTCCTCATACAAGTCCAAACGCTAATCCAATAAAAGTCCATTTAATGACTTCTGACGGTTGTTAAATAAATAATGAAATAACGCAAATAAGCTATTGGTTCCTCTAACAGGTGAGAAAGCCGGACCTTCGCTTTTACCTCGTCACACAAATCCGTTCTGACAGCAGCGAGACGGCTGATTAAGCGGTGGGGGAGCGACCGACACGAAGTGCACTTTATTACGTTCCCTTCTAATTATGTCGTGTGGTTTTACGGTGGCCGGCTAATCTGGGAGGCCGGCGAGGGAGGAAAAACTGCACATAACGAGGTGAATGGCGCGAATGTAAAGGTGAGAATCAATCACGGCAAATCAGGAGCCTGCATTGTTCTTCAGGGGGTCGAGGGAGCGCGAGACGAGGCCAGACGCTGAGTTTAATTAGGGCCTCGGCGAGGAGCTCGGCTCATTCACGAGCTCTGGCATGAGAAATGATGCTTTCAGCAAAGCGCGGACGAATAGATGCGTTTCATTAGCCGTCGGGATAATGATGTTTTGCGTTCAGCGATCATGTCTGAACTATGGGCCGCCACCCGAACAAACGAAATGAGGCGCGAATCTGCACAACTAGGACATTAAGAAAATTTCCAGTCGTGCATCTCCCGGGTGAATAATCAACCATGTTTCATTCTGAAGTGTAATTTCTTTCTTCCTTTCTTTTTTTTTTATTATTAGTCTGTTTGCTCTGTCACATCCCTCCAAGCAAGATTTCAGTTTTTCTTCTTTATGAGACAAGAAGCAGAGAGAGAGAGACAGAGACAGAGTAAAGTAAAAGAGAAAATCAAAATTCTCCCTCAACAGTCTCTTAAATTGCCTCTGAGGACTTGGAGCACTCAAACCCTCTCTAGAAAAAGAAAACAGATCAAGTCATTGAAGATGGATGAAGAGAAAAATCCTCATAAAAACACCGGGTTCTGGTGTGAAGAGCGGTCCGGATGATGGCCAGGCTGATGATGGACCTGAGCAAAGCAGCTGGAGGGAAAGTGGAGCAACAGTTAAGAGGTTAGAGGAGGGGGTCAGGGAGACAGGGTGTCTGTGGTGTGTATTTTTTAGAGCTTATGGGGGGAGTGGGAGACGTTAACAATATGATTTCAGAGTGACTGCTGGATCCCTGGAATTCTCAGCAGCTTTTCATCCTCCAGAGTCGAGCTCCCCGAGCACGGCGGAGATTGACAGCGGAACAGAAGAGTGCTCACTCGGTAAGCAGTCCGCTCCCTTGACGGTGTAAGAAGAAGAAAGAACGAAAATGCCCTTTGGATTTCAAAACTCTACCACATGCCCACTTCTGTCTACAGTACAACATGCTGCTTTGCTGTGAAGTTACTGAATGCTTGATGTTTCTTCTTCTTCTAAAAAAAAAAAAAAAACATCAGGAGGAGCATCACTGCTTAGCAGTTTTCCACCAAAGGAAAAAAAAAAAAAAATGGATTCATTAATAAGTTACTAAACTGAAGCGATGCCCAGTGAAGCCCAGGATGGAAAAAAAAGGCATAAAAACCAGCATAGTGAGAGTTGAATCTATTTTTGATTGGAGTTAAATTACTTAATAGTGGTTCAAATGACAAGATTCCTACTTTTCCCATAACAGCATGCATGTTTGATTCTTTATACTCAAGTACTTGATAATATCACAGACAGCAAAAGAGTATAAGGTTACAGGTACACTAAAAAAAATGTCATAATGAATTTATGTCACTGGTTATGATGGTTTGGAAAGTGCCGGTGATTTTTAAGTATTCTACATATATTGTATTGAATAATTCATTAATATTACATGAAGAGCATATTTATCATAATGACTTGGAAAAAAAAGACTGTTAAAATAAGAGCTTTGATAAAAAATATACCATTTTATTGCTATTATAGTACTGATGCATAGTCTTTATGAGCTCTGCATCAAATGCAATTCATCCTTATGCACATACGAGCGCAGCAATTACCGTGTGCATATTCTCTCCTCTAACGTTGCCACGTTTCACTGCTCCTAACAGTCTGAGACGCCTCTAAAATGCAAGATGCTTTATGCGTTTAACATGTGTTAGAATTGTACCATAGGTCACATCCATTGTTTCTGACAATGCTGTAAAACACAATTAGCATGCAGGAACTGGGGAAAAAAAGTGTGCATTTAGACAAAAGAGTGTTAGTTGTACAGTAACCGAGACAAACGATATGATGGCTGCTCTGGGCATCACAGTTTATATGGATGGAAAAAAAATTATAAAGCTTTAGACACTATACGAAAAAGCTAAAAAAAAAAAAAAAAAAGCACACTTTTTTCACACAAGATTTCATTCGATTGCTTTTAGTTTTGATTACAGCACACAATGTGGTGGACAGTTCATGTGTGAAAATGGTTCCTCATGCTCCCTGAACTTTCACAATCTGAGTCCTGGAATACACCCATGCCATCAGGGAAGAGAAACTCCATAGATAACATGATAACCTGGTCATTCAGTACATTCAAACGCTGCTGAGTCTAGACCTGAGCAACTGAAGCAACCTCAGATCATAACACTGCCTCCAGAAGCTTGTACAGTGGACACTATGCATGATGGGTTCTTACCCTGACACTCCCATCCTATGTAATAGGATCAATCTGGACTCATCAGACCACATGACCTTTATCTATCGCTCCAAAGGCCAATCTTTTTGCTTCCTAGCAAAGCTTTTTTTCTGATGAGTCTCGCTAACAAGTGGTGTTCTGATGGCCACACAACTGTTTCATCCTAATCCTGACTTACTTTCACTATTGAACAAGCCATTTTTAACTATGAAACTTCACCACGCTTTTAAGTGATCCCCAATCACGTTCATTCATGATGTTTTTTGACGGTTCAGCACTATCCTTCCAGCTTATAATAATGTGTCGGACAGTTCATACCCATACTATTCCATTCATTTTAGCATATCCTTGGTTGTTTTCTTTGCTTGATACAGGCCAACATTTTTATTTGACCCGTCTCAAACAATAATCCAAATGAAGTGGTGATAAACTTCTTCTCTCAGGCCAGACAGTTCTCAGTATCCACATTGTTTCTGCTAAGCTGGTACACAACAGCCAATTCTAAATGTCTGGAAACGACAATGTTTAATTAGAGTGCGCTTGATTAGCCGCGATTAGCAGTGATATACTGAAAACTCTAAAGCACGACAAGCCTGAGTGACCTGTATTCATGTAAGGTGACAAAGAACTCCAAGGCGTAGTTTCCTGGCTCATATTTTTGTTCGATCAGCAGGGAAGCCTTTCTCTCTGTGAAGCCCTGTTTGGACGTCTTGCTTCCTTCCTGTGCTTCCTGCACGACGCTCCTCACCTGGGCGGGAGTACTATGTGTGTGTGTGTGTGTGTGTGTGTGTGTGTGAGAATGTGCGTGAGGAGGAAAACAGGACTTGAAACCTTTGAAACAAATGGTAGTTAAAGGAAAACACTACAAGGCAAATGTAAAGTTAGCTGTGGAAAAAGTCGTTGGTGTCTTGAGATAAAAAATAGTATATTTATATTGACCTCAAAGGACTGTTTTTAATTCTCAGTTCCTCTTTGTTTTGTTTCAAAGCTGTGTGATCTCTACTGACTATGTACTGTATTGTAGGTCTGTTTGATGATTAGCCGTTGCAGGCAATGAGAGACTTCCATAGGTCAAATGAAATCCTGAAATTCGCTGCATGGCAAACAGCAATGAGAAGGAAGCAGCTGCAATGTAGGTATCACTGGTTAGTGGTTATTGAGGAGGTGGTGGTGGTGGTGGTGGGTTTGAGGTGGTGGTAATAGGATGGGATTGAGTGGTGGGCAGCCATAGATTGTATAAAAAGAACCGGACAAACCTTTACTCACAGGTTCTCGGAAGAGCAGTTTTGAAGCTCAACTGTGGACCCTCTGGTCGTCGCCATCTTGGCAGGAGCTGACTCCCCCTAAAGCTATGTTGATCCATAAATAGGCAAATGGGCAGAACGAATGGAGCCTGGCTGTTGGTTGGAACCCGCGGTTAACACAAGCTAGCTAAAATGTCAAGCTGGCTATTGTGAAGCAATGCAGCTCACTCAAATAGGTCACACTCCCTAATTATGCATACTGTTATGGTTTCATCTATTCCAGAGGCGAGTGCTTAGGGTGAAATTTCGCCCATGGGCACTAATCTAAACGCAGATAATCCGTTCCAGCCACCCAAAGATTTTTACCAATGTTAGCAATATTACCAATTTCCAAAACTCTAATCATATTTTTTGTATATATAAAAACAATCAAAACATTTAGAAAAGACATGTAAAAGAAGTAAAATATGAAATCAATGGACATTAATCCTAAATTGATTTAGGATTCCTCTTCGCACCGACTGCTTCACTAAATCTTGCACAAAATAAAATAAAAAAACTCCCTTTGCTTGACTTTCTATTAATAAAAACACGTTTATTTCTGTTGTAAATTTTTACATTTTAACATTGGGCTCTATGGAGCTTGAATAATTTTCAGTGCCGAATCCTAGGAGTCATTTGAGGAACTATATGTTTTAGCACTTGAGCGTTTTGGCTTTGTTTTTGAAGGTGGTGGTTCAAAAATTTGTTACACGTGTTAAGGTTTAATCGGACAACTTCTCTCTAACATCTGTCTTGAACTTTTTCTGGTACCATAAAACAATACGGCAATAGCTTGCTAATCAGACCAGTGACAGTAAAAAAAAAAAAAAGAAAGTAAATACCCTGAAGCTATAGTTTCTATCCTGATGAGCAGCCTTCAGCTAAATGATTTACATAAGCACATATACTGTACAGTAACAGGGGAGCTGATATGGAAGACACAGTATAGGCAAGAAAGCTACAGTCGCTGAGCAGCTATTTTTTTTTTTATTTGTTGTTTAATTTACTTTTATTGGTTCTGCTACAGTATATGGTTATACTGTATAGTATGCCCGAAGCCAGTGTTGTTCAATACAGATCACAGTTTATCAGTCGATGACACCTGATGTATTTTTCCTATCCATGCTGCAGATATTCTTCCATGCAGGCGTGTGTAAGGACACCATAAAGTGTAATGCGGACAGATTCGTCTCTGTCAACGTGTGTTCAATGATGACGATCCTTTCCCTGAGACACAGATTTTCTTTTGCGAATTCAGATGTGTTTTTAACCATCAATTGAAGGGACAAGGGACAAAAATCCATCTGTTCAGCATCTCCAGACCTGGCCTTGACCACGCTGGGAGCCCGGCCCCGGCCGACGGGATTGCCATGGGAACCGGCCCCTTGACAACCATTTCATACAAGGCAGAATAAAAGACGACAATCTCTCTCTCTCTCTCTCTCTGTCTCTCTCTCTCTGTGGCTCCCCCATTTCTGTCTTTATCCCTTTTCTCCCTCCCTCCCTGTTCCTCTCCATATCTCCCTTCTCTCCTTTTCTAATTTAGATTTAGCCGGACAAATCATTTTCCTCACTCAGCTTGCACCTTTGCCGGGAAATTCTGGAGCAGAACCAGGTTTTATATGCACAGGGGGAATAGAAAAAAAGTCTATAAAAGTAAGTAAATAACTCAATGAATAATAAAGACCTCACAGAGAGACATTTCTTCCCTAAACAGCATGTGAACATTCCAGTGGAATAATCATGGCATGATCTAAATTTGCTTCCAGTCAGGTCTTTATTAGGGCATATGGAGGCCAAGTTCGTTTTCCTCCCTCGAACAGGATATTGACATCTCCTTCTTGAACATTACCGGATCGATACAGCCGCAATTACCTCGACCACCCATTAACAAAGCGAGTCGATTCATCTTCGAGAAATATCTGAGATGCTTCTTTGCCTTTCCCGCTTAACCGTCAGTGGCCTGTTAAACAGCTGCAGGCCCACGGCTTCCTGACACCTTTTCGCTCGGATTGCCTTTTAATATTCTGTCTCGTGACAAAGTGGTGAGGGTTGCGCCCAAGGCCCCCGTCAGAATGTCGGGAAAGAGAGGAAGCTAATCTTCGCTTGAACCACGAGAACGTAATCCATTCAAAGTGGCAGGGCGCAGCGGCAAGGGGCAGAAAATTCCATTCATCTTCCGTCAAAGCGCCCGGCTAAGCCGACTCATTTCTTTTTTTTTTTTTTGCAAGGCATCTGATTTGAAGTCTGCCTCGTCAGATGAGAGTCAACTTCATTTTCAGCCGGAGTGCCAGCCTCGACTGAGGAGGAACACTGCGGGAGAACCGCTGCCCTAATTACATGGGCCGCGAGAGCTCTCGCCAAGACAAGGGTGGTTAAAAGAAAAAAAGGGAAAAAAAACCCACCATGGTATATACTTCATGACAAGGAAAAGGTGTCAGTCATTTCAAAGTCACTTCCGCACACACACACAGTATGGCGTAATTGCATTTCGGATGCGCCAAGCCGTCCTAATTAGCTCAATTAAACTTAATTGGGTGCAAGAGGATTCTCAGTCCTAATCGGGTTATCAAAATATTGAGGCTTTCACATGATCCATTAATCACACACCTTCAAAAGCAAGGACGTCTGCCAGCCCGTAGGTACTGACGACTGGATTTAATTAGCGGAGTCGTCAGACTTATAATGAACGTTCTGTAGACACTCATGACTCATCAATACGAACTCAAAACAGCGCTGTTAGCTAGAGACGGACAGATGGAACAGACCGTTAATGGGTTTTTATTGCCTCCAGGACTGTTAGAAGAGTTGGTCGTAGCCATTATGGCGAACAGTCGAACTGGTATACAAGCTGATTCATCAAAACAGCTCTGGTAGAAGGTTAATTGTGGGAAAAATCAATGGATAGCTTGCACACAAAGCAGTACGGGGAATCCAAGCTATCGTCACGAACGCGTCAGATTTCTAAGCTGTCTAAGCTGGCTTTACTGTAGGTAAAATCTAAATTATTTTCTTTTACAGCAGATCTGACAGGTTTATATTCTTCACCGTAGGTTAATTTGTGCTGATTTATTCAAGCTAAAGGTCAATTTTTGTTGGATGAAGAGCATTTGATCTCTTTTTAATATACTTGGGGCATTCGAGTCAAACCGGGACTCATGATGAAATTTCTGGTGAATGAAGGCATAAAACCGATTGACATTTACAGAAGAATTAAGGCACAGTACAGTGATGAGACACGTAGCCACAGAAAAACATTTAAATGGTGCAAACTTTTTAAAGAATGCCGTACATCGGTGAATGACGGTCCTGGCTCAGGTGGCTCAGAGCACACTCCAGTCCTTCCCATGAGCATTCAGCGAGGAGAACGCCTGATTCTTGAAAATTGATGCATCATTTTTCGGCGACTATCTGTGCGAACTGTACACACAATCATTCACTAACATGACTTGCTTATTGCAGCAACTAGTCTGGGAGTTATTGCCACATCCCCTGTATAGTCCTGACCTCGCTCCAAGCCATTTCCATTTTTTGTTTGGAAAATTAAAGGAGTTCATGGGAGGCTCAACGTTTTAGATGTAAAGCAGGCAGTCCGTCCATGGCTCCGGCATCCTCTCATATGTGTGTTCTGGTATGACTTGAACTGGCTTTCTGTCCACGGTGCTTAGACCCACCATGATCCTGATCAGGACAAAGTGATTATTAACAATGAATTAATGAATGAATGAATGAACAAACAAACAACAACAACAGTGGCTTCATGGAAAGTGTAATGTTAGACTATTACTCTTAAAGGTGGCCTATTATGCAAGATGTACTTTCGAGGCAATTATAGACGGTCTCTAGTGTACATGTACAATAAAAAAAACTTTATTTTTTTTGCTTTTTTGCCCTTTTTGCCTGGAGCTTAAACAAAACAATTAGATTTCCCCCTATTGTGACCTCACATAAGACAAACCCCTCCCCCAGTTTTGTTGCTCAGTTCTGCTGTTGGCGCATAAATTATTTTGCATAAACACTGAAAAGGCGCGTTTGGAGAAGGAGTGCAACAGAGGGTGTTTGAGATATAGGAGGGGAAAGGCATTATATGAGGGGTGTTTCAGTTGGAATGTTAACACATACACACACACACATTTCGGGAACTCTGAGACCTATGTTAACTTGTTATAAAAATGAGACCTTTAAATCTAGTTAACACTAGTGGTCTTATTTGAAAATATTGTATGTATAGAAACTCATATACTATATGGTTTCCTCCAAACTCCCCATTAGGTGAATTGACTGTGCTGAATGTGTGTGTACACAATGCCCTGACATGAACTGGCTTTCTGTCCACGGTGCTTAGACCCACCATGATCCTGATCAGGACAAAGTGATTATTAACAATGAATGAATGAACGAATGAATGTCTTGCCATATTACTATAACTTAGGGTCAACTTTCATCATCATCATCATCATCATCATCATTGTTTTGGTTGTATGAGTTTTATCTGTAGAGACAGCTGGAGCAGGGATGGAGAGACCCTGGAACACACTATGCTTATTGAGTCGAAGCGTCATACAGCAGACTGTAAAGATCGGACCGGGGCTCTTATGATGTTCCAGATTCCACGGCGACAACGAGCTCCTCTGTGTGCGCGAGTTCCAGAGACCCGGCACGACCGACACACAGCCTGCCTCGCAGGCAGCCACTGGAACTGATTAATGACAGTTTGCCCTCTTCTGCCCTTTTCTTTCTTTTCCTTCCACTTGAACATACTCTCTCTCTCTCTTTCTTACTCTCTCTTTCTCTTACTCTCTCTTTCTCTGTCTCCTCTGTCTCAATTTCTCGCTTACCCTCTCATGTCTTCTGGAATACCCTTGACCTCCATTCTCTTCCTAGCAACAAGGGTGAATTCGACATGAACAGCTTGTTAAAGAAGTGAAAAAAGAAGACAGACAAGTCTCAGAGCTGCCATCCAGACCACGCTTCGCTCATGTGACTGAATCGCTGGAGAACCGAAACGCTGATCTGCCAGAGGCTTAAGAAGATGTGTGTGTATGTGTGTGTGTTTGTGGGAAGTTTTTGAGGCTTGTGGCTTGCCATGAGTGATCAGTAATACTGATATCCTTTTTATCAGCTGCTTTCTTAATCGTCTGAGCCCTAAACAGATAACACTCTGAATTGAATTGGATTAAAATCATGTTGTTTCATATGATGATCATTTTTTGTTTCAAATAGATACGTTGCCCTGAGAGTAACAAAGTGTTTTTGTAACAGAGATTTTTTAATAGTTGTGCCGTTATTCACTTTTCTTATAGACAGACTTTTAATTGCCTTGGACAAAAAACAACTTTTGAGATGCATGATCAATTTTCATTGATATTGTTTTAATAGAGAATCACAAAGGTGGTGCTGTATTACTGTATACATGTGTCAGACATTCATTGATAAGGGATAAGACAGCATCAGAATACTCTGAACTTTAAAACATCTGTCTGTGAAACATCCGGTATGCACGCTGAGTTCTTACCTACTGTGCCGTTGTGGATCCACAGGTGCGTCAAGTCTCAACAATCCGAGAAGATCGTCTCTGCCAAGTTCACAAACGGCATGAAAGCCAGGCGAGCAAGAGAGCCGGAGTGAGGGCGAAATGTTCCAAATTCCTGTGTGAAATCCTAGAGCTCCAGAATGCAACGAGTCCGTGGTCTGCTCTGCGACGTGCACTTTTTCGCCTGGTTCTGTTTGTCTCACAATCCCACCGGTTACAGTCCTGTGGAAGGCTAAGCAGAGTGCGGAGAGCTCACTTTGCGTGCCTGCGTTGAGGTCATGCTCAAACTATGCCTGCGCTGTGTTCTGCAAGCTCAGGAAAACCACATCCTCTGACATCTCTACCTCCTCTCTCCTGCTGCGCTCCTCTCTCTCTCTCTCACACACACACTCACACACACATTCACACACACATGCACACACATGCACGCTCGCTCTCCTTCGCTTGCTCGCTCTTAGATTGTGTGAGATGACAGACTGCGCTGACCCAGACGCTGCTCAGCCCCTCCACCCGCTCTCTTTCCACTCTGTCTGTCTCTCTCTCGCTCTTACTCTGGCCTCCTCCAGCAGCCGCTGCAGTTCCAGCCCACTGACTGAAGAATACATCTGAGGAGGAGGCACCGGGTGAGAGAGTGTGAGTGAGTGAGTGAGTGAGTGAGTGAGTGAGTGAGAGAGAGAGAGAAAGGAGGGAGGAGATGGAGAAAATGGGAGACAGTGGGGAAATGCCTAAGAGAGGAGGGGAGAGAAATGAGGAGGGGATTTTAATGAGGAATTTTGGGAATTGCTTGAGTCCAAACCAATGGAAAAAAGGACACCTGGAAGAGACAAACCTAGGGCGTTTGAGATCACACACCAAGCTACAAGTTCTTAAGGTGAATGACAGGCGTGCAAGCATGCATACGCTTAAAGGAGAAGTCTGCACACATCAACAAAGGCTGGAGTGACCAGGGCACTCGATCGGCACCGGGTGGGCGTGGGGTTGTTTAGAGTGGCGCTGCTTTGGTAAAATGCATTTTTTATAAGCCCCACATGAGACTTCTTATACTGTATATATTATTCAGATCAATTACTTGGAGAAGGAGGTCGTAACAAACAGCTAATTGGTGTATTTGACCTGGATGTTGCCTTGGAGGTGGTTTAAGCTTGAAACGACAACTAGGTCATCTGCTCAGCTTTTATGAATTACTCTAGAATTTCTCTTAATTTTGTCCATTAGAGATCAAATCAAGGCTGTTACACATGGAATATCCCAGTATGTTTGTCTTTGTTCAGATCTCAGGTTGTTCAAAGTTTCCTATTTACCCATGTGAGGGGGGTTTTCCTCCGGGTTCCCGGGTTTCCTCCCACTCTCCAAAAACAACCTCGTAAGTAGTAAGTAGTTTAGCGACTCAAATTACCCCTAAGAATGAATGCATGTGTGCATGGTGCTGTGCAATGGACTGGCATCCCATTCAGGGTGCATTCTCCCCACACACCCATTGTTTCCACAATATTCCCAGAATAATATGAATGAAAGTATGAGTATGAGTTTTTTGGGGTTTTTCTTTTGTACCTGTTCCAGCAAAATTTTCTTCGTTTAATGATTCCAAATTATTTATTTCAGTAGGCAAACACTTGTTAATATATTTTTTTATTTCAAGTGTGTGATCTTTATTTGTTTAGCTCATGGATTATTTATCATCGTTTGAGTTAATCCGGGAGTGATGTCATTAATAGTGGACCAGTCGCACCTGCTCTCTCAGAACAGCCTGTGACTGGAGAGAGTCAGGTATGTTTCTGCGGTGCTCTGCATCAAAGTTCAAACTAGTTGAAGTTTTGAGCTAGTATTAATCATAAGGAAGTTATGAAACTGAAACGCGTAAACTTGTATTTACCTGTTGACGATTTTAATGTACACTACCGTTCAAAAGTTTGGGGTCACTTTCTAACTCCATGATGTTTGCTGATTTTTATTTCTTTCTACATTGTAAAGGAATGCTGAAGGCGTCCAAAAAAGGCATTAATCTCCTTTGAACAGTTAATGGTGAGATGTGTCTGCTACTTCTGCTCTGTAAAGACTTCATAACGCCTCTA
>JAOVVB010000027.1:15618006-15646870 GCA_028570985.1 Heterobranchus longifilis | reverse complement strand
GTTGTGCCCTAAGGGGACATTTTCAGCACACTAATGGACATGGGCTAATAAAGGATGGGTGATGGTAACTGAGGAAAAAAGTGGGAAGATTATCTGCCCAGGTACTGTGCAACACCTATTTGGATCAGTCTTACAGTACATAGAGAGGGGTCATGGACCTTGGTTGTGATTGTAGTGTGTAAGGGGAATCATAATTTGTTGCATTTTTTAATATTATTTATCACTATAATACTTTTGTATTATGTAGCAGTTTAACATGCTCTATAAAGGGTTTGGAAGAAGTACAAGTTTCTTTTTGTGTGTGTATATGCATGTGTTCGAGAGCACTGTGACCGCAGCCGTAGTGCAGATAAAAAGAACATTGTGTACAGTGAGCCAACTTATCTTGAAAAATGAGAACAAACTGTTTTAGGAGGATTTTAATAAACATCTATATCTAGAACTGTGCACACACATACAGTAGCACGCACCTTTTGTCCAATCTTCCTGTAAATAGTGACGTAAATGTAATCGAGCTAACTGCGTCTGTGTCACACGAATTTATACTCTCCAGAGAGAAAATAAACTTTGTTGCTTGCTATTGACTCCTGGCCTGTTTATTGATTAACAAGATACTTGTACAGGGCGGAGACTTTGAAACCACACCCAACCCCCAACCTGGAGGACTACGTGTCGATTTTTATCTGGCCTCTTCCCTGGAACCTATCGGACATTTTGAACCTGCTGGGCACCAAAGTCTAATTTATGCTTCTGTATTAAGCATACGTCCACAGGTATTCTGAAGCTGTGTACCCTTTCCAAAAGTGTAACCACACTACCAGTCAAAAGCTTGGACACACCTTCTAACTCCATGTTTTTTCCTGATTTTTTATTTATGTATACACTGTAGAACAATCCTAAAGGCATTAAAATATACAATAATATTGTTTGAACAGTTGATATTGAGATGTGTCTGCTACTTATGCTCTGTAAAGCTTTTATAATGGCTCTAATCTAGGTGCTGTTTGTTAATTGATGTTTTTTGAGGTTGGTAACCCTAAAAGAATTTATCCAAAGGGTACGTTTTGGTCTTGCTTTCCTGGAATGGTCTTAGAATACAGAAAACAAATTGGAAAATTAAAAAAAAACGTTGAATTATGAGGTGTATCCAAACTTTTGATTGATACTGTGCATGCCGCGGCAATGCAAACTGGTAGCATCGCATTCCCAGCTTTTGGGCAGAAACTCCATGCTCCATGAGTGTAATCTCATCTCAGGCTTAAAACTGACTTATATTGATTTGCAAAGTTCCAATAGCAACAGATTTTGTAGTATTTACAAAAATTGTTGAAAGTAGAACACTTTTTCATGCAAGCATTTAGGCTTTTTGGAAAATGTTCTAAAATGAAGGAATGGCAACCAATTTACAGTGGCAAGAAAACGTATGTGAACCTTTTGGAATTTCATGGTTTTCTGCATTAATTTGTCATTAAATCTGACCTGATCTTCATCTATGTCAAGGGTATTGACAAATATAATGTGCCTAAAATAATAATAATAATAAAAATTTGATCTTTCATGTCTTTATTGAACACACTCATTCAGCATTCAAAGTGAACCCTTGTAATCAATAACTGGTTGACCCCCCCTTGGGAGAAATAACGTCAACCAGACGCTTCCTGTAGTTGTAGATCAGACCTGTACATCGTTCAAGAGGAATTTTAGCGTATTCCCCCTGGCAGAACTGCTTTAGCTCTGTCATATACTTTGGATGTCTTATGTGTGCAGCTCTCTTCAAGTCATTCCATAGCATCTCTATTGGACTGAGGTCTGTGGTTGGACTTGGCCACTCCAAAAGGCAGATTTTGTTTTTCTGAAGCCATTCTGTTGTGAACTTGCTTTTGGGTCATTGTTCTGTTGCCTAATTCATGTTTCCTCTACCATACTGCCATACTTGGGATGATGTTTTCGTGATGATACAGTATGCAGTGCCCTTTTTACGTCAGATGTAGCGCTGTGTATTCTTTCCAAATAGTTTGATCTTAGTTTCATCAGTGCACAGAAATTTTTACAATTGTGGAGTGTCAATGTGCTTTTTTGCAAAGTTCAGGCATGCACCAATGTTCTTTTTAGTAAGAAGCGGCATCCTTTATGGTGTCCTTCATAGACACCCTACTTGTTCAATGTTTTACGTACTGTAGACTCATGAACACAGATGTTACCCAGTTTCGATGATGCCTTTAAATCTTTGGCTGTCACTCAGGGTTGTTTCTTTACCTCACTGATAAGTCGTTGTTGTGATCTGTGGGTCATTTTGACTGGGGGGCCACTTTTAGACGTTCCAGATAATGTCTTAAAAATTACTTTGTAACCCTTTCCAGCTTTATATAAATCAACAATTCTTGATCATAGATCCTCTGTAAGCTCTTGTTGGCGAGATATGGCTTACATAAGCGTATTCGTCTTGTACGGAGTAAACTCAAAAAGTTTATCTAACTTATTTTCTTAACAAGACTCATTTATGCTAACACTTGACTTCAATTAGCGTTTTTAAGGGTCGTTAAGGGTTTTAAGGGTGGAAAAAAGATACTTTTTTCCACATTTTTTGTATTATTATTTTAGGCACTTTAAATTTTGTCAATAGTCTGAACTTGATAAAGATCAGATCACATACCTTTTCTTGCCACTGTATATGAAATATCTATGATGTGTTAAGTACTGCATATCTCAATATCGAAATTTGTATCTGAGATACGGCTGAGTCCAGTGTGTTTGCTTGGTACATTAAACAGATTTGAAAGCACTCACATTTTTCACAGTTCTTTTTTTTATCAAAGTAGAATTTATACCAAAGATTAAACATGCATTATGTAAGATTTACTGCTCCATTTAGGGGAAAAACAAATTACGCATTTAAGTAAAATGTGGGACTAATACAAAAACCATCAGAGTATCACTTGTTCAACACGGAGGACAAAAATAAGCACACATTATGGCAGGTTTACAGGCCTGTGCAGAAATATGTACAGTTTGTGCATGGTGTGAATGCAAAGTCCGTCATTAATCATGCTGAACATTTGGGTGTAACCTGCTGCCATATTGCCCAGTGCATTTGTTAGTTCTTTATCAGCATAATCCACTCATTTTAACTTAGTTAATACATAGGGTTGGTTTCACTCCCTTAAAGTATTTGCTAAATCTTTTGCTTGCTGTTTGCCAACTGGGGCCACATCACTTTGTTCTGCTGAGGGTGGGTCATTGGAATGTCATGTAAGTGTATCAAGTAAGTGTGTGTCGTCTGTGACGCTGATCTTATAAAAAGCAGCTCAGATTGCACAGGCAGCAGCCCTGGTGCATCTCGTTTCAGCAGGCATTCGTATTCCTTATAACTGAGTAAGTTATGATTTCAATATTCTAAATATTTGCATTAAATCTTATCAATAACTTACATGTCAAAATGTAAACTGTACGGTTTATTTTAGCAACACAATATCTGCTACAATTTAAGGTCAGAATTTGATAATATTAATGTTCTCTGGTAGATAATCAGCATACTGACTGTTTAATGTAACCTTGAGCGAAAAGTGAAATATTTATTGGCAACTATATATATTTTTTTACATTTTAACTTTTATCTGAGAGTCTAAAGAGATGTAACAGCATTTAAAACAAGTAGAAACATGCAGAATGGTTTGACAATGAAAACAGTTTTAAAAAACAGTTTAATAAAATGTTTTATTCAAGTATTCATTATCAGTTCATACATTTACAATAAGTTTCACTCTTCAGTCACTTCATTTTTAAGGTGTGGAAACTTTTATATATAGAATTATAGAATATACTAATTGAAAATGTAGGATTTAAATCAAAACATGTTTTACATTAAATTTGCTGTACATTTAAAAAATCAACATGCAAATGTATAAATGACGGTTTGTGTAAATATTAACCTGTGTCACCTCATTTACTACCCATATCAAGTTATGTATAATAACTAAAAAGTTTATATTTATATACTTTACTGTACTGTTAAATTACTTTACACCTTTCACAATTCATAATATTTGTACAGTGCAGTTATGAAGGGTGTTCAAGTCAAACCAGAGAATAACAGAACACATATAGTTATACACAGTTATAAGTTTATTTCTCTATATAATCCCCTGCTACACTAATGCACTTATCCCAGCGTTTCACTAGAGCTTGGATACCATCATGATAGAAAGTTTTCTCAGTATGCCGGACCTGTGATCAGACTGTCTGTTTAAGTCTGAAACGCTGGCCTCCCAGGAACTCCTTAGTTGTCCCAAACATGTGAAAATGGCTTGGAGCGAGGTCAGGACTGTAGGGGGGATGTGGCAATAACTCCCAGCCGAGCTACTGTAATGTCAAGTGGTTTTGGCGAATGATTGTGTGTACAGTCCCCACAGTCAAAAGTGTCTCTTCTACAAATAAATTACAATGGATTTGCAAGGATCAGGGGTTCCACTTGCTGGATGTCCGTGGGAACGACTACAGTGGGTCCAAACCACCTCAGCCGATCTTCTTTAAAATGTTTGATTGAAAGATTTTAAACGTTTTACTGCAGCTAAGAGTCTCATCACCGTACTAGGCTTGAGGTCTTCTGTAAATGTCGATTGCCCTTCAATTATGAGAGAGTCCCACTTTGACTTGAACGCCCCTCATAATTAAAGAACTTGCAACTAATCATTTGTAATGGTTTCCGGGATGAATGTGAACATAAAAGTAGGATTTACCTATTAAACTATTACATCTAAGGTTAAACTTATCACTTAAAGCAGTAACATTATAGTGTTAAGTTTAAAATTATGCAAATTAAAGTTAAGAATGCATAACATTCCCTGTAAGTCATTCAATACTCCCACTTTCTGATATATATTCAATTGCAATATCACAATCGGTTGCAGATAAATTAAATATGAAACTTCAAATGAAGTTAATGATGGGGTTTTATTTTCAATACTAGTATTAAAGGTAGTAGTGGTTTAGTAGTTAGCACTGTCGCCTCGCACCTTCAGGGTCAAGGGTTCGATTCCCACCTCGGGTCTGTGTGAGTGGAGTTTGCATGTTCTCACCGTGTTTGGTGGGTTTCCTCAGGGTGCTCTGGTTTCCTCCCACAGTTCAAAGTCATGCAGATTAGGTTATTTGGCATTCCCAAGTTGCCAGTAATGTGTGTGTACATTAGCATCTTTAAATTTTCTCACAAGCTTGAATATCCAACATGTAGAATAGGTATACAATGTACAGTATGTACATTATAAATAACTACTACATATTTGTTTATTGAAATACTGTTTAGTTACATGTTCTACCATACTAAAGCACTACTGAGCTGATATTAAGTACTGCAGTAGTGCAGTACAGTATGTAATACAGTTTATGAGTATTGGGCATTACTTCTCATGCTACTGTTGCATTTACTGTATCACATACTGAAATGAATTTTCATATTTATTTTCTCCTGGGGTTTGTTTGTAGAACTACGACCTTTTGGAAGAATGTTTCTTTGGAGTCTCTGTGTGCTCACGCTCTTACATATGAGCTCAACCTGCAGTGTGGTGAGTAGATATGAAGACATGGAGTTAATGAAGTTACAGAATTTGTAAAATATCTGGAAAATGTTGCAAAAAAAAAAAAAAAAGAAAACTGTGACATTGGAAGATATTGAAGATTGAAGATATTTGCAAAAAAAAATTGTGGGGGACGTAAGATGAATAATAGAACATATCAAGAAATTTTCTTTTGTGTTTGTTTGTGCATCACGTAAAAACTACTGAATGAATTTTATTGGGGGCTTGGCGTGATATATATATATATATATATCGCTTGAGGTAACATATAGGCTTCGTTTCATCACAATTAGCCAACAGGAAGAGAATATATGCTACTTTGAAAGAAAAGGCCCTTATATCATAAAAAAAAAATATCAACCTTGAAAACTTCTAGTATGTATATATGTATATGTGTTTGTGTGTGTATATATAGTTGTTGGATATAGTAATATCCAACGATAATACTGTATAAGATAATACTGTTATTGTATATGTAATACACTCACTCTCTCTCTTTCTCTCTCTCTCTTACTTTGTAACTCATTGTCTCATGGCCTCAACAGTCAGGTAAGCATTAGTCCTACTACAGTTACAACCACTTCCATGACATGTCTTTGTATACCAATTTATCTCTGGATAACTAAATCGCAGTCATATTTTTTAACCAAGCCATAAAATTGTGCAAATTTTTAATTTCATTTATAATTTGTTATATTTTCCTATTTAAAATCAAGCCCAGTCTGACCTTTTTGTCTCTCACAGATCAGATCTGTACAACCCTGCAGTCCGTGCAGGATGAAATCGTCAATATTCACAATACGTTTCGGAGAAAAGTTGTTCCAACTGCCAGCAACATGCTTAAGATGGTAAAGTGCACCTTTAATAGATTTTAGCAGCTGGTTTAACACACTGGAATAAATTTGCGCTAAAAAAACACACCATCACCTGGTGGGTTGAGTTATTAAACTTATGTTCATAAACGCATTCTTCATAAACTTAAACTTATAAGTCAGTGTGCCAAACGACATTGTCCCATGTACATCAGGTGATATTCTGACCACCTTGTGATTTCATCATGGACAGCAAGTCAGAACAAAGAGCGAACGTGAAATTCGCCACGAAACTGGGCAAATCTGCCACAGAGAAGCTGATTCGTCAAGTTTACAGAGATGCTGCAATTAGTCGTTTGAGTTGTTTTCATTGGCACGCACACTTCAAGAGTGGAAGAACATCACTGGAAGACGATGAGAGATCAGGAAGACCTTCGACGAGCTCAACCCCCAAAAATGTCTAAACTATTCGGCAACTTGTGCATGATGATCATCAGAGAACAATCCACAACATTGCTGCCGTTGTCGGTGTGTCATACGGAACAGTCCAGACAATCCTTATGTGTGATTTGAACATGCGCAGTGTTGCTGCTGAGTTCGTCCCCGGGATGCTGACCAAGGAGCAAATTAACAGTGTGTCGAAATCTGCCAATAACTCCGTCAGCGTGCCGTGGATGACCCGTCCTTCATTGCGAGGATCATTCCCATTGACGAAACTTGGGTTCGACTCTGAGACCAAGCAACAGTCCTCACCGTGGAACAGCCCATCATCTCCACGAACAAAAAAGACAAAGCAGGTCTGCAGTTTGACCAGAATACTGATATATACAGTTAGGACTAAGCTGCTCTAGTAGACCTTAAGAGGAACCAGAATCAAATTGAAACTTCTAGGTCAGACTGGATAGCAGGTTTATAAATTATGAATAAGAAATCTACTGGATATCCGTTCTGATTATAGAAGCTTTCTTAGATGATAATAATAATAATACAATACAATATCCGGGTAAGATTTGGTCATCATCCATGTGCGACCATCCACAATGTACGCTTTTTGACTGTATGCTTTTTGACAGTGTGTAATGATATCAGTAACTAGTGTGTGCATCTCTCTTGCAGAACTGGAGCTCAGAAGTGGCCGCATCGGCTCAGAAGTGGGCAGATACCTGTGCCATGGATCACGGCCCCGACAGCAGCCGCATGCTCGGGAGTAGGCCAACTTTCTTTGTTTTACTGATTATAAATGTAAAACCCCTTATATCAATTAAATGAACGCATCTTTGCTCAAATCCAAGTAAACAGTTATGTTAACCCAGATATGGATGACTTAGAAATGACTCTGAAGCGATTCAGTTTCACTGAGCTCACGTTACAGCTCTAGACATGATGAATTGAGAATATCTTTCAAGCTGACACTTGTTGTTTTTTCCAGTGGACCATTGAGATGAATTACTTTAAGTTGGCCACTGAGAAGGAATGTAATTGAAAGCTGATGTGAGGGGAAAACTGGCTACTGGCAAAGAATGAATCGACTGAATCCAAGCGCTTTTGACAAATGCTAACAGGCCGACTTAAAGTCGATGATTAGCAGTGTTAACATGTTTGGAAATAGGAAATGAATTGTTTTAAGAGGGTTATAATCACCAGCGTTTCTTTCTGAATTTCAGTTTTGAATGAATGCATAATTATTTCTATCTGTTAATTATAGAATTTACTAATTGTAATATAAAACTAATAATATAATTTATATAATTGACTAGCAACAGTTTTTAGAAATAGTTACCAATAATAGTATCTTACATCTTGTTTACACTAAGTTGTACTTCTTTTGTCGTCGGCCAAATGAACACCCTGTTCGGTGATCAGAGAGTCAATCACGGATGAGAAATCCAAAATTTCGTCTTAAAACGACTTTAAAATTCACTTATACCACTTCAGCGCTGTTATTTCAGCGGTGAAAATATGAACTAATCCTAGTTTGAATATTCAATTTATCTTTTCTAATTAATATCTATTGATGCAGGAGTTAGTTTACATTGAGCAGGTAGCGCATTAAAGTAGAATATTAAATTCGGCATATGTAACATCGCTTTTACTCAACATTTTGATTTTACCGAATAACACTGGGCTCTCAGTTCGAGTATTTTACCCACCCTCATTGCAGACTGCTGCTGATATATTGGCTTCAACGACCCGTGTTTTAGCGCCAGGGTTTCAAGCGGACAAGCGGCTTTTAAAGCGACTGTGCGTTTGTTTCTTGTCTGTGTGGTTGTTTCTGTGTCTCTCGCATACTATGTGTATACACGGTAAACTACTGCATGGCTTTGTTGAGTGATGTGAATAGCCACGCCCACTTTGAGGGAAAATTTTTATATTTGTATATACTGTAGTTCTATATTTGTCAAAAAAAAAAAAAAAACGCTAGATGTTGTGACATGATCTGGCAAATAACTGCACATAAATTCCTTCCAATCAACATTTTTAATTTCATTTATGGTGCGGGTTATTAAGATTGTAATGTATTTAAACCAAGTTAATGAATTAAAACTGAACAACCTGTTGTTTACTATTATTTTTTCAGTCGATTTAAAAAAAAAAAAAATTTCTTGAGTAAAAATTCTGCTCTCAATTAAAATATGTTGATACATGAAAAAATGGTTTCACTGCAAACCCTTGTGTGTTTTCTTCCTTGCAAACGAATACTTTTATGTGGAATGTGCTGCCCTAATACATGCATGTTTGTTTTTTCTTTCATTTTTTCATCTGTATTTGTTTCTTGTTTTCTGTTTATGCAGCATATCAAATGGGTGAAAACCTGTTCAAAAGCTCTACGCTTGTTCCATGGACTGATGTCGTGACTGCATGGCACAACGAAGTGGCCAATTACGACTATCCCATAGGGTCCGCCAACGGGAAATCCATCGGCCACTACACACAGGTCAATTAGTTCTGAGTTAAAAAAAGAAAAAAAGAGAGAAAAAAAAAATCAGCAATCTGCACTGTAAAAACATAAAAAATAAAAATGCCTAAAATTTTGCAGCAATTTACAGGTTGTTCATTAATTTTAAAGCTTATGTGCTTGAATTAGTGAGATAGAGAGAGAGAGACTTCAAATCAGTGAATCATAGAAGATTAATGCTCATTACAGGACGACAAGTTTCTTGATTAAAAAAAATCAGTAAAAAAAACTTTTGTTTAGAATTGACTGTTTATCTTTGATATGGAATGATAGGTATTTTTATTACACACAATAATTCATTAATTTCAATAATTTCCTAAATTATTTAGTAATTGGGAATTTAATGTAGTATTTAATACATAATATGATGAGGGCATAGTGGCTTAGACATTAGCTTTGTTGACTGGCTCCTAAATGGTTGGGGGTTCAAACTAGTGCCACCAGAACATGTTCTTCATGTTCATGGTGGGTTTCCACCAGGTTCTTCAGCTTCCATACCATTCGAAGACCTGCAATGTTAACTGACTGGTGTTTTCAGATCGTCTATAGTGTGTGACAGTGTGAATGGAGTGCTAGAGGTTCTGGTCCTCTTATAACACTGAGAGCAACGACTGCTCGTATAATATGATACTAGTGGTCATTGCAGACAACCACTGGATAGCATTAACGGTTTAGACAGTTAGGCATACTGTATATATAACACATTTGTTGATTTATGTTAATTTCATTCCATTCAGAAATGGAATGTGTGCAGAATTGACATTGTCAATTTTGTTTTTGATACAAATTACAGGGGATGTTCAAGTCAAACTGGGATTTTTGATTTCTCTATATAATCTCCTGCCACACTAATGCACCTAACCCAGCATTTCACTAGTGCTTGGATACCATCAAGGTAGAAAGTTTTCTCAATACGCTGGAGCAATGATCAGGCTGTCTGATTATCGTCTGGCCTCCCAGGAACTCCTTTAATGATCCAAACATGTAAAAAGTCAGGACTGTATAGGGGATGTGGTGATAACCCTCAGCTGAGTTCATGTAATGTGCAAGTGGTGTTGGTGAATGATAGCATGTATAGTTCCCGCAGATAGATGCGTCTCTTCCGCAAGTGGGTGCCAAGATATACTTAAAGATCAGGCATTCCACTCGCTGAACGTTCCCAGGAAAATCTGCAGTGGGAACATCAGCCGGGATCGTCATTCGCAGACGTACTGCCTTCTTTAAAACATTGGCATAAAAGATATTTTACTGCTTCAATCAAGTCCCGGTTTGGCTTGAACGACCCACATACATGGAGAAATGAGATGATATTTTGGGTAACACTAGCTTTCCAGGAAATTGGATTCCTAGAAGGAGACAAACATACAATCCTCACAACTAACCCATTGTAGCTTTCATAGTACTCAATAATCTGCTTTCTTATTCTATAGATATCTCCATAATAAGAAAAAGAATAAAAATCAATGCTTCATAAGCACATAGTGTAGTAGTGTTGAATATTGTAAAACTTGATGTTCGCTGATTTTTTTTTTCTTTAAAAAAAGTGTTGTAAAAAAAAATAGTTATTTTGTTTCTGATCAAAGGTGATCTGGTTCAGCTCGTACGAAGTCGGGTGCGGAGTGGCGAAGTGCGGGAGCAACTATTTCTACGACTGCCAGTACTACCGAGCGTATGTTGATGATCACTCTAACTCTCTTGGCTCATGTGAAACTTTTTTCTTTTTTTTACATAAAACATAATTAGCTTGTCCTTTTCTCTTTTGTTTGTCTTTTGCAAACAGTGGAAATTACAGAAGGGTGCCACCGTACTCACTGGGAGAACCCTGCTCGGCCTGTCCGGGAAATTGTGAAGACAAACTGTGCAGTGAGTAACCTGTCGTTATCTCCGTATAGTATATACAGTACATATGCAAACATCCTACTCGGTCAGTATAGCTCTTTAAACATTGCTTTGATGTATGTTGCCGTGACCTCCAACCTTACCATTTGTCTTTTTTTTTGTCACTTTTTTTTTTCTTTCTAGCCAATCCGTGTCCTTACATTGACATGTATGCCAATTGCCCCGCCTTGGTAAAACAGGGCAGTTGTAACAGCTACCTGGTAAAATGGTGCATGGCTCAGTGTTCCTGTTCCACCGAGATCATTCCTACTAACTAGAAAAAGAAGACGGGATTTGTGATGATGTGTCTAAGCTGCTTTAATTCCAGGCTTCTGCTCATCATTTTCTCTGAAGCAGCTGAGACATTTCTAGACTTTAGTCTCTGGACTTCGAGATTACTTATACTGTAGGATTTATCTTGATTATCATTTGTCCCACCGTGTGAATGATCCTAGGCTGAATTCTAAACCAGACTGTGTAATAAAACTGTGTTAGAATATTCTCCATGAAGATTCTTTGACAATTTAAGAAAGTAACTTTGTTCTGCTTATGTCATAGATTAGCCTGATATAATAAACACAAACCTTTTTCGACGTTGCACTGCTTGCTTTATTAATAAAGATATGTTTTTGTTCATTAGCACATCGTGATTATGTTTCATCAACATTATAATATCTGGAGCTCTTCCATGCGTTTTGCGTCATCCTGTGTTGCTCTCCTTTGGTGGGTTTTAGCAAGAGATATAAAAAAAATGTTTCCTCTGCTCATACACACTCATCATGTTCCTGTAAGTGACCGGTGTGGTATGGGGTTGGGTTAGTTTTTAAATGGTATAAGAAAGAAGATTTTTTTCTGCGTTTACACTAAAAACTGCTCAAACCGATCAGCTTTCAAAGCCTCAGCCTTCAAGCTAACACCACCATCAACACCATCTCAGTGGCGTTTTCATTTAAGTGGCTGATTTCAAACCAAGACTACAGATGATCTGGGTTTGATATCTGTATTGATATTCTAGTCCAGTCAGTCTTTATGAATTAATGTATGAATGCAAATGAACGCTGTGCAATGCTAAATGATGCACATGCAAATTGCTTTTCAATCATAAATAAACAATTATATCTTTCAAATATGTGAAAGAATGCAGTACAGTGCAAATAATTACATGCAGGAAGAGTTTGTTACCCATGAAATGGGTTATTACTGTGTAATTCTGGTATGATTGCGTACTACAGACGATATCCAGCAGATGGCACTGTTGCACAATATTATGACTCATTGTGTTCATTTTTATGTACAACTAACTAATAATGGGCTCTTTGGATGCTTATTTCCTTCCTTTCTTACATTGACCTCTTTTTTTTTCTTTACTAAAAAAAAGAGCCTTTTAAACAAGACCTGAAAGATAACTGAACTCACACTGATACTTTATAGATCCGCATGCACAAATATTGACTTTTATTAATTTTTTTTGCACCACATTTAAAGTCTTTAAGGTCATTTTGGGTATCACTTATGTTCTAATGACTTTACAAACATTTGCAGACTCACCATGTTTAAGAAATGTTTAAAAATCACAAATATCAAAATACGGTTGGATTTAAGCATCAATTATGCTTGTTTTATTACATTACACCTTTACACTTGAGATATACCTATTAAATAGTGATACACCTATGAAAAAAATAAATAAAATAGTGTGCATTTCAATCACTCTTTGCAAATAGCCCCTGAAGTACCCAGCTCTTGTCAAGTTACACAAAGAGATAAAAAGATTGTTTATGTTCCTCTCTAGGGGTGAGCGTAATCAAGATATTGGCCAACAAATTGATAAGCATGGAGCGAGAGCACTACCACCCTCAGGCTGATCAAGCTAATCTCTCTTGCCTGGTAGTGGGAGGGGTACTTCCTATTGACCAAGTTCTACATCTAACAGACTTACTGGTTTTACTAAGTTTTAATGGAAAATACCCCACCTCTTCCTCTTCCTACTACTATTTTCACCACCACCACTACTGCTAATAATAATAATAAAGGGTGTCATCGTGACATAGTGGTTAGCTCTGTGGCCTCGCAACCGCCATGGTCGAGGGTTCAGTTTGGGTCTGTGTGTGCTTTGTGCGCAAAGTCCCTGTACAGTTTAAGCAGTATAGAAGATGAGTATAGAATAATGCTAATACTACTACTACTACTACTACTACTACTACTAATAATAATAATAAATGATAAAAAAGTAAAAGAAGAAGGAGGACAGTTGTTACAGTACCTTACAAAAACCGGGTCCCTCTTTTGTTCTGGGACAGAAGGCTTTGGATCCATCATGACCCTGAGAATAGAATGAACCACTAAATCAGGATGAATAAATTAGTAGTAGTAGCCATAGAGGATATTAACAAGATCACCATTTTGCCTCAGAATCAGAGGTTTGAATCTCATCTCCGGTCTGCGGTTGTGGTGTTGCATTTTCTCCCCATGTGTTTTGGGTTTCTTCTGTGTTCCCTGGTTTCAACCCAGAGTTCAAATACATGCAGTGTATTATTGGGTGATTGGCATCCTACCCATGGTGTCCCCTGCCTTGTAACCTCTGGGACAGATTCCATGCCACCCCATGACCCTAGAATAAATTATATGGAAAAAATAAAATAAAAAGGTTCCAAATACTAGCACTTGGTCCCCTATTAAGAGTAAACACTGATTGATTGTAATGCCTTTAATCCCTGAGAGCCGTGGTGTTGTACGTAGTTTGCACTGCATTCCGGGATATCACACAGGAAATACGCAAACATGCTTTTAGGAGCCATTAAAATAATAAAACTCCAAAAATACCAGTCACCTCTTGATAGTATATTATCATGATAGCGCTGTGCAAGTTCAAATAAAATTGCTATTATAAACGTATCGCAATTTTATTAAGATCCCAATTCGATATTACGTTTTCCACCCGATTGTGTTACAATTTTAAACATTTAAAAATTGTTTAACAATTAATTACGTAAATGTAGCCCATTCTTTTTAACTTTAGTTTTCTCACTTAAAAATCAAGCGCAGCATTTAAATAATACAAACTAACTTCAAATACAAGAGTTTAACATTTTTACTGAGCAGCGCGTATCTTCGTCCTCTGCCATAACTATTATTTCTGAACAAACTTAGGAAATAATTCAATCCTATCACACAGGAAGAAAATGTGTAAATAGTTCAGAGTGTGCCACATGTACAATTATCAAAAGCACATGGGTGTAAGCGTGTGTAATGAGTTGGGTTTGAGACTAATTCGCTCACAGATTTTGGAGAAAAATGCAGATCAGAGGCTTTTAACGCGCATTTTTGATAACAGAGCATCATAAAAATGTGTTTCTGTCGTGCCACTCTGGAGCTTTTGCACTCGGTACACACTGAAAACCAGGTCCACTGGTTTATATAAATGTAAAAAAAAAATTTTTTTATTGATTTTGGACTCAGAGTGGCGATATGTAAATCGTCACACGAAAGAATCGCGATTCATAACTCAATCGATTATCTCCCTTATCTCTAGTAAACATAATCAGAAGAACTGGCTTTGCGAGCCCAGATAACAAGCCACGCCCTTCTCCATTCTGATTGGCTAACTCTGATACAGGCAGCGTATCCGCGTTCTCGAAAACCGCAAAAAAAAGGCGGGCTCAATCGCGCGTACTTGCGTACTACGTAGTGCGCCTGCATAGAACGCTGCTCATCAGTGCGCTCGTGCTGGTTGCCATGACAACGCCAGAGTTAGTATACTAGTCTACCGAAGAGTATGTCAAAATAGTGCAGAGCTTGTTTTCTGGATATGTTTTAAGAAAGTGCGGTAGTTTGACAGCTTTTTTTTCTTTTTTTTTTTTTGGCAGACCGAGTGTTCCGAGGGTCTGTGTGTGTGTGTGTGTCTGTAAGAAAAACGAAAAATGAGAATTGTAGAAGAGAACAGGGGAGCTTTTGGACACTTTCAAGGTGAGTATATTGTGAGCTGAAGTGCACGCGCTGTAGAAAGAAAGTCAGAAATAAAACAATTCGTTGTTGTTTTTTTGTTTGTTTGTTTGTTTTCCACAAGATAAGAAAGAAGAAAACAAACTTTAACTTAAAAATATCACCATTAGTTAACTTAACAAGGAAATGTAGTGCGCACGCGACTTTTTTTTTTTTTGATTTCCTGGTGAGATTTTTTTTCTGCTGACTAATTCGAGTCGCTCGCGTGCACGCCGGAAGTAGTGGAAGCGTGTAAACTACTATGTGACATGAATTAAAATGAAAACAGCTTTCTAACATGCTGTTGTAGAGAAACTGAAGACTGAAAACCAAGGCGAACAAGGCGACTAGTTGCTAGCTGCTAACTAGCTGTTTAACGGACTTAAACCAAGCCATAGTTACGCATGTTTCGTGTTGAGGATGTAGGTGGTGTAAACAAATAAAAGAATCCCGATATGACGTTGTAGTTAGATAGTTATTACTATATATATATATTTCTTCTTCTTTTGATAATAAGTAAACGGTTTATGCGGTCAGGCGCTGGATGTTTATGATCCACTAATTCAGCAGATGGCAGTAGCACGGAGGGAGGGAGGGCTGTCCTCGACCTCATCCTGGATGTGATGCTGAAACAATAAGCTTCACACACACACACACACACACACCACCACCACCACCACCTCCTCCTCCTCTAGCACCAGCGGTTGTAGTAAAACACATCGTGTGCATGGCGTCCAGATGCGGCCGCGCGCGCCAGAGGCTGCTCCTCGCGATGGTGATGGTGTTGATGATGATGTGAGACAGCGCTCGGTCAAATCCGCTCTTGTGTAAAAAAATAAAAAGAGAGAGAGAGAGAGAGAGAGAGAGGGAAAGAAAAAATAAATCGACCACCACGGGACTACTTCACAAGACTCATCACCATCATCCCGCACGGCACAGTGTTCATGGCGGAGAAACCAGGAAGCGGTGGCGACGCGGACACGCAGCGCGAGCTCGCCGCCGGCACCGGCTCGTGCTCTGGATCGGTATCGGTGTCGAACGGCGATTGTGGACTCGCGCCGCCAGAGCTGGCTGGATCCACCGGAGCGGACAACGCATCAGAGTGCAAACCTGGAATACCAAGAAAGGCCAGCATCATCAAGGTGGGTACACGTTGTGTTTTGTTCTCTCTCTCTCTCTCTCTCTCTCTCTCTGTCTGTCTGTGTGTGTTTGTGTGCGTTATTATTTATTATTATACTGTGTGCTATTCGCATGTTCAACCTTCTTCATGGGCTGTGCACAATGAAAATGAAAGATCTGCTTTTGATTAAGGCGTGTGTCTTGTTAAAAGAAACTAGACAGATAGATAGATAGATAGATAGATAGATAGATAGATAGATACTTTATTCATCCACATGGGGAAATTCACAACTAATCAACAGCACTGTCATGGTGTCACTCGCGTGATGTGCCAAGTTCCTCTTAGTTGTTTTCCTAGAACGGCAGTTCATTTTGCAACTTGCAATTTGTAACTATTGTATCCATTTTTGGTGCCGTAGTCGTCAGCACTGTCCGTCGTCTCGCATCTCTAAGGGTCGAGGGTTCGATTCCAGATACAGTACCTCAGGGTCTGTGTGCATGGAGTTTGCATGTTCTTCCCGGGATTGGTGAGTTTCCTCCGGGTACTCTAGTTTTCTCCAACATGTCCAAAAGATGGGCAGATTAGGCTAACTGGTGTTCCCAAATTGCCTGTAGCGTGTGGGTGGGTGGGTGTGTGCCATGTGATGGATTGCCACCCTATTCAGGTGTTCCAGATGCTCTGGTGTCCGCCAACATGTACAATGACATGCAGATTAGGCTAATTGGTGTGCCCAAAGTGTGTGTGTGAATAAGCGTGTGTATGTGTGTGCCCTCAGTCCAGTGTGTACCCCGCCTTGTGCCCTAAGTCTTCTGGGATAGACTCCAAGTCCTGTGACCCTGTATACAGGATACAGCAGTATAGATCATGAGTGAGAGAGGGACGATGATCAATTTCTGGTTGCATTTATCATCTTGGAACGCCCACAAAACGAGCGATCACTTCCCTTGTACAGTAACAGCTACAAATGGTCATCTCATCTCCGGGCATCTCTCCGCCGAACCGCCCTCCATCCTGAAGACAGATTCCAGTCTGTAGACTGAAAACTCCAGAAAACTGCAGTCTACTAGAATCTGGCTCCTGTAGGCCATCAGTCATCATGATCACACGAACACAAACATTGTTTTAAGGATATTTTCCCTGCACGTTATTACGTCTTGTTTACGTTTCGTCATCACCGCCACGGCCGTGTTTGTTCAGGACCCGCCTTGTGTGTGCGCGCTATAGGGTATGCCGCAAAAGCCGGCTCAACCTGTAACGTGGTGGAATTTACGATTCGTAACGCATGAGATTATCACATGCTCAAGTGATAACTGCATCCCATCTTACTGTGTCATTATTCCAGAGGAGAATTACACGGTGCTTACTTTTTCGAATCGCTCACATTTCCTGACTGTTCAGCTTTAAACTTCTGTTCCTTTTGGTCCGTTAATCACTTATACTCGTTTTTCTTCTGTAAGCGGTTCAGCTACATCAGGTTCACATCCTGGTTAGGACACCAGTGACACCACAAACAAACAAACAAACAAACAAACACATTCATTGGCGCTTGAGTGCACCACCTAAGGTCGAGCACAAAAATTATCCATTAATATCTTAATAACATATGAACATTCAGCACAAATCCATGCATCTGTGTGACCAGACCCTGGTGATGTTTTTAAAAAAATGTTTTTATTGTAATTACTCTACAGTCATTATCGATCGTGATGAATTGTTGTGTATATAGACCACATGCACAGCATCTCAGCTGTGAACATTTTTTCAGATTAACCCCTTCACACACACTCATAAACTTAATTTAAAACCATAAATCTCTTTTGAACCAATCTGCTCCAGCGCTGTATATATAACCTTCGTTAACTCTTGCTCCAAATCCGATACTCCGGACACTAAAAGATGATTAGATGGCCAAAGTAATAATTTTTTTACATTTTTTTTTAGCACATGATGTTTAGGTGATAAAAGGTTAGTAATGTTCTTTGTGTGTGTGTGAATTTGCGTGCCATTTTATAAGCAATTAAATCAGCTTAAAATCTCGATTCTTGGTTTAACAAACGTATACTCAAGGATGAAAGGTGACAGATCACATGAACATGTTATCGCATGACCGTATTGTGTAAATCTTTCAGTCAGAAGGCGATGAAGCATGAAACCTCGTGGCCATGTGTTACGTCAGGGGAACACCACCGACTCTCTCTAGCTGTTTTTTTTTTCCTTTTCTTTTTTTTTTGCGAAGAAACAGCGATCGACACACGGCGTCGTCGAGAGGTGCCCGGTATGTCCGCTATGCAGACAGGATCACCGCGGGTCAACACAGGCCAAGAGCAGAATGTCACAGGGAAGTGGTGAAACAATGAAGACAGGAAATACAGAAACGCAGGAAAATGACTTAATTTTTTAAAATTAAATGAGAGAGCACAACCAGCACACCCCCTCCAAACAAACGTCACAGTGGAAAAACTTTTGCAGTAATAGTAATCATCGTCTGAGACAGATAGCGTGTAAAAGAACGAGCTAGTGCATGAGTCACTACTCTGTCGCCGAGATTGCGAGCTACGCACAACACCTTAACTGTCACGTTCATGTTTTTGCTCATCAGCTCAAAGGTTTGTACAAGGGAAAAACACGTTTGCGTGCACGATACAGTACGCTCGAATTCCTTCCACCAAGGTTGAGACACTTTTTTCCGCAGTAATACACGAGGCAGGAAACATTGCTTTACTTCCTCCTAATGAAGAACACAGCAGTTGCACGAGCGCGGCCTTGAAATGGCGATATGACTGACTTCGCCGTGTTACACTCGGGCCTGGTGCAAAAAATTACAAGGATTTAGACGAAACAGCTGTTGACATGGATTTATCAAAACACCCACAATTTATCAAAACACCCACAAGAACCCCAAAGATAATATAGTAGTCCGAATTATGATACAGCACGCCTCAAAAGTCTCTCTATATATAGCGGAAATGTACAGTTGTGACAACTTCCTGATACAGTCGTGAGAACGAGCTCAGTATGTTCTTTTGTCAAAGGCATTTTTTGTCAAAGGCAAAATGATGACCCTTGAAATATAGATTTTCTTTTGGGACTTATGTGTGGACGGAGACTTTTTTTGGGACACATCATGTTGTAATTATTATTATTATTTATAATGTTCATGTGAACATTATAGGCTTCTGCAGCGGCATCCTTAAGCCTGTATGGGAAGTAGGGAATGAAACACCTCCAGGTTGTGCTGCTGAAGAAAATTAATCAATCACCGTGGCATGTCACTCTTGCCACTCTGAAGTTTTGATATTGAGCGACTCTCAAGAATCTACAGTAGTGGAAAGCTCTCACAGGGAAGCGAAGGATATTATAACAAGAAATAGGGATTCAATCTGGATCGTGTGACGATGAGCCGTCTACGAATAATCACGTTTGCGTATTAACACTGTAATAAAGCCAAACAACCTGAGACATGACTTTTAACCCATGATCATAGACTGTGTAAGGTTAATGCAGCAGTATGGGCAGTGATGAATCGAATTCCCGCATCTGATCGGTCAGAAGGTGTGCATTATTTTTGCATAACAGCACTGTTGTACGGCGTTTAAATTCAATGGTAATGCGCTTGTTCTAATATGGTATGAGACAAAATATACAGGACTGAAACTCGCGCATTTGCGTTTGTCGACGCAGCAAAGCTCCAGACACACGTGTTCCCAGCAGTGCAAAGGAAATTGTGTTGTGTACTGTAGTTGTGGGTGAAAATGAATCTCTCAACGGAGGAAAAGTATTCACAGTTGAGGATTATTTCCGCTCATACGGAAGCGTTTGTGAACAGGGACCGAGTTTGAAAAAGGTGGCAGGACACATCTCCGTCCCATCCCCGTCCCATTCCCCACACACTTACACCACCTGAGGCCTACTTGTGGGGAACGTTAAAGGAGAGTGTGTTCAACCGTGAAGATCCGCCAAGAACTGTTCCTGCCTTACGCGAGCAAATCATCTCCTTTTGCAGGAGGTTTGCAGTGATCTTTGTTCCGGAACATGTTTGAGAACTACGTGAATGATATGAACACACACTTCCCTCAATGCCAACAATGTGTATATTAGGTAATATATAAGGTAATATTGTTAGTCTTTTCATTTCAGTACTGTATATTTTGGTGCATACTGTACTAATACATTATTGTTTTGGTAGTAACAGCTCATACACTGGGATTGTTTAGCTAATAAAAAAAATGCTGTATGACAAAGTACAATATATATAGTTAAGGGCGCTCCGGTCGATTGAAACAGCCGATAATCACTTCATTTTTACAGATTGGTTGTCCCTCAACTACCCGATCACATAAACCGATGACCTGAAATACACGAGTGGACAGCCACATGCCGACGCCAGTCTGGGATTATTACCCCAGTCTCTTTAAAGGACGTCTGATTTTCAGTATGCAGTTTTTTTTTTAAAGCAGAACAACATCAGGAAATGTCTGCAAAAAAGCTTCAATACAGCCAACCTTATTTGGCACTTACAGTAAAAACAACATACCGTGAATAATTAGAGTATAAAAAGTTATCTGCAAAGGCAGCAGCTAAATCTTGTAAGTCGACCCTCATTTAAGCACTTACAGCAGAAGCCCTCAAAAAGCTCTAAAAGCCTTAAAATATTGTCACAAAAATAATAACGCGGAGAGAAATAAAGAGCGGTTCCCAGCTCTGGCCGAGGCAGCCCAGGTTTACCTCACCGCTCCGACAGCGAGCGACTATTCAGCACGGTGGCACACGTTCTGCCTGGAAAAAGAATAAACTGTCTCTTAAAAAAATGCAAAAATTATGATGTTTATGAAGAAATTCCTGCCCTCGCTGCTCACTAATGAGTAGCCATGATCGGCTCACCAAATACAAAGTGACTGATGTGTGTGTTTATTTAAAACGTTTGGAGCAGAGTTTTGATTTGTTATCTATTGACGCAGCCTCGGTCCATGTGATTCGCGTTATAACGAGTGTTAATTATATTTGTGCACTGCTGTTTAGAATATTTATTTTTTTAAAGCTATAAATAATAAATAAACAATTAAACAATACTACACAATAAGTAAATCACTTTGAATGGCAGATCCCAATAACACACACACCTGTAATCAGCAATCGTTGTCGGTATCTACAGACTGATATCTAGGGATCAGTGGTCTGCCCCAAAAACCCTGATCGGAGCACCCCATATACTGTGGTGCAGATTATTATTTGTTTTTTTTCTGAAACGTTTAATATTTATGGAAGAACTCTCTGCTGTAAGTGTGGAGTTTGTTTTGTATTTAGAGAGAAAAAGAGAGAGTGAGAGAGGGGGAGATGCTGGGGAGGAAACCACTGTTTACAGCTGCAGTGTAAGTGTGAACATGATCTAACTTGTCTTTTGGACATCAAATCAAACTGTAAACCGTTAAAATGTTGAGTGCATCGATCATGAATAAAGTGAGCATCGCAATTGTTAGCAAAACCCTGAGGTATAGACGGAATAAAACACTCCTGTCCATGGTGTCATGGTGTGATGCGATCTCCTGTTCGTACAGTAAAAATGCTTTATTGGTTCAAAATGTTTTGAAAAAAAAAAAAAAACAGTACTGTCCAAACCTTTTATTCTGACTTGCTTTTGTGAAAGGAAGTAGACAAGAAGTGTAACGTCACTCTCTTGTTTATTTGATACGCCTTGCATAGATCTTTTTGAGAGAATTAAATTAAGCGGCGAGGTAACATGATTTAGACGCAGGACTAAAATGCAATTTCAACACAGGTCCATTTGTTTCCTTTCAGTTTTCACAGAGTCGTGCACTACGGGCTTCACCAATGCAGACAAACAAAGTCTGAGTCAAACCAGGAAGAGGAAATGCTTTCTCCGCACCCGATACTCTGTAGTAACACTACTTTCTGTTCTTGGTAGAGATACACAGGGTTTCCTGTGGAAAGTGTTTGTGTTATTCAACTGAAATGTCACACGAGGAAAAGTACCAGGACAGAAACACACGCTTTCTTTCACAATGGGCAAACTGCTTAATCGGGATATCGATTGAGTTTTTTAACAGAGATTAACAAGTACAAAATGTATCATGCAACAATTACACTGATGTACTGTACACCCTTTGTTTGTCTAATAAGCCTTTTAAAATTTTCCTGCATTTCATCTTTCATGCCTTAGGAGGTATATCATTTTCAAATAACTTAAGAGAAAACAATGTAGAACAAGGAGCTGGAGCTCCTCCCACTCTTGGCGATAAAGCATTGCAACATAATAATTTGTGAATGTGAAAGTAATGATGCGATCGGATAAAACCGCAGAGCCTCAGTGTCGGCTTGGCTCTTCTCTGCTGTTGCGTTCCAAATCTCTGCCAGCGTTCAGACAGATGTGGAGGATCATCACAACCGCTGTCTTGCAAAGTCCTGGGAAGTTTGAACTGATCTTTTTCTTCAGTAGAAATGACTGCCATGATGTAAAGCTGCAGATGTTTTGGAGAAACGCTTTGCTTACTGACTCACTAACTCATTGACTCATTTACTCTCTCATACATCCACTTACTTATTAACTCACTAACTCATTTACTCTCTCACTCACTGAGTCACATACTGACTTACTAACTCATTTCCTCTCTCACACACCGACCTACTAACTCGCTAACTCATTTACTCTTTCACTCACTGAGTCACATACTGACTTACTGACACATTTACCCTCTCTCTCACTGTCTCACTAACTCATTTACTCTCTCACTCACTGTCTCACTACCTCATTTACTCTCTCACTGACTGTCTCACTAACTCATTTACACTCTCATTCACTGTCTCACTAACTCATTTACTGTCTCACTCACTGTCTCACTAACTCATTTACACTCTCACTCACTGTCTCACTAACTCATTTACTCTCTCACTCACTGTCTCACTAACTCATTTACACTCTCACTCACTGTCTCACTAACTCATTTCCCCACTTGCTCACTGACTCACTCACTCATTTACTCTCTCACTCACTGACTCACTAACTCATTTACACTCTCACTCTCTGTCTCACTAACTTATTTACAGTACACTCGCACTCACTGTCATTAATTCATTTACACTCTCACTCACTGTCTCACTAACTCATTTACTCTCTCACTCACTGTCTCATTAACTCATTTACTCTCTCACTCACTGTCTCACTAACTCATTTACTCTCTCACTGTCTCATTAACTCATTTACTCTCTCACTCACTGTCTCACTAACTCATTTCCACCCTTGCTCACTGACTCACTAACTTATTTTCTCTCTCACTCACTGACTCAATAACTCATTTACTCACTCACACACTGAGTTACTTACTAACCCACTACTGTAACTCATTTATTCTCTCACACTCTGACTTACTGACTCATTTCCTCTCTCAATTACTGACTCACTGAGTCATTTCCCCTCTTACTGAGTCACTTACACACTGACTGACTAACTTACTCTCTCACTCACTCACCTTCTCACTCCTTCACTTACTCATACAAACACACTTTTCCCCCCACTCATTTACTCACTGATTCACTAAGTCACTCACTCTTTCACTTGGTTACTCACTTACTCCTCAGTTCACTTTTTACTGACTCTTATTCACTCACTCACTCACTCACTCACTCACTCATTGATGTACTCACTGATTGACTCACTCACTCATTCACTGATTCACTCACTCACTGATACATTTATTTACTCACTGATTCACTCACTCACTGATGCACTTATTTACTCACTGATTCACTCACTCATTAACTCTCTCACACACTGACTCATTTACTGGCTCACAAAGTCATTAACCCACCCACTTACTCACTCACTCACTCACTCACTCACTTCGGTCACAGGGACATCTGATTTTTGAAACACCTGATGTGGCCTTGGATTTAATGTGGCTTTTCCCTGCATTGGGAGCCACCGCTGGTCACATAAACCCAGCACTACATAATGATTATGGATTTTATTCAGTGACATCCCGGAATAAAATCTAGGACACCGATCTGCATAAACTTCATCGATGCGATCAGGGAGTTAATGCAGAACGGTGCGTGTGTTTCGGTGGTCGTTATTTATTAGTGTCATGAGAGTTTGGCTTTGTTAGTTAGACTTCAGGCAGTGGAAAGACTTCTGGGAAACTACAGGAAACATGCTTTTTTAAATTCTTATCGGAAATTGTTATGGCTTTGTTTATTTTTATTTATTTATTTATTTTTTGTGAGGCCTGGGCTTTTATTAATTGGTGCACATATCAGCGTAAGACTAAGCAAGACCTTATCATTTAATGTAATGTATTAAAGTGTAAAGTGGACAACGTTGCTGACCGAAACGGAAGTGCTGCTTTGCTTACCCTACTCACAATGAGTCACAAAAAATTGGATAAACGCAATAAGAACTCGTACAACTTCGCAGAAACTCAGTAGAAACCACTAAGGACGTTTTATTTTTTGTACATGTTTAAAAAAAGCCCGGCGAGGACATGGTCAAAGCAATACATAGGACGTAATAATGAAAGCATTGACTAGTTAACTCTGGAACTAACATCGCTTAACACTAGAAGCGCCGAGTACCGGTCATTTGACCGCAATGGGGAAAAAATAAATAAATACTTCACACTCGATCAAATTCCAGGACCCTCCTTTCATCAACTTCATTGATGCATTCCTGAGACAGGAAACATTGGATGGCATTCTGACTGAGTCATTAGAACGTCACTACATCACTGTTGTTCTTACAACGCTCTCTTCAGGCTGGTGCTGTGATCATGGAAGGAAGTGTGGAAGACCTCATTAAGTTTGCATTAAGATTATATCACGCAGCACATAATCAGCCTGTTCAAAAATTTTTACTCGTTCCAATTTCTTGCACCTTCAGTTCAAGATGAAAAGGCACAGTGTTATACCAACATGGCGAATGCAAAAACAACACGATAAGCACTTGATAAGAGCGTAGCGCCATCTGATCAGACACAGTAATAACTCGGGTCGATCTCATCGTGAGATGAGTGCCAACACAATAGACGCATCGAGAACCTGACGTGCTAGGAAGCAGTATGAACTTGATAAATGCAGATTTTTCCATTTTGACCCCGGTCCCACTGCATCCAAAAAATATCGAAGAACGCAGCTTTGTTGCAGGGACCTCATAATGCGGAAGCATCTACAGTACGTGTTTTAATTTGACTCTTCATGATAGCTATTTTCTTTGATTAAAGTTTTTTTTTTTTTAAAGTCTGTTTAAAATCTTGGCTGTTCACTTTCCTTTTACTTTTGTTTAGATTCTAGTTGGTCTGATGAATTTCCTATCACTGATTCAGGTTTGTGTTAGTAAGCAATAACTTGTTCAAATACTGTAAGTTATGGTTTCCATGGTAACATCGTAGTGATTTATACAGCAGATGCTCCATATAAATTTTTATTACTTGTACAATTTGAATTTGAATTAAACAGATAAAAGTTTTCATAATATAAAAAGTGTTATTATTTAATAAATAAAAATGATAACCCTCAGTGTGTTGTGTAAGAGTTGTACAACACTTTGAGATGTGCTGTTATTGAAAAAATAATCAATGTCAACATCGTTATCTGTAAAGCAACTTTCAATTCCCTTGTATTATTAAAACCACCATCTTGATACGATGCTTCGTAATGTCTTTCGAGGATGATATTTCCCCGGTTGTTTTTGTGTTCAAGTCATTAAAACAGCCAGAAACGGAAAGATAACGGCGTCAGACAGACCTGACCTTATTGCGAAGTCCGGGAGCCGAGCCTCACAGCGAGTCAGACTTCCTAATTAGAGCAGAGCAGACCTGGTCGAGTATGCCGCTTTGTCTCCCGGCTCGGAACACGCATCGTCCTTATCAATTTCCGAGAGAAGACATGGTTCAGAGAGACATCTTCTTTAACAGACACCTTACAAAAATCATGGTTTATTTTTAGCGTAGCCTAGATGCAGCTTGGGGACAGATTTAATCAGAAAGTAGAGCCAGTAACTTGTAGTAACACATTTTTATCAAGCCTGGAAAATTTGTTTCAAAAACATTCCTCCAACAGTAATTAAGCAGCATACTGATCCGGCGAGACGACTTATCAGTACGATATTGTACGAAAAGTAAAAATTGTCAGCAGTTCCTGTTCACATCAATGAGTCATGTCTTTCTTCTTTAGAAGTGTATTTCAGCCTGATTCAGCGTATTACTCAACACAGCTAACCAGAAATTTGATGTGTTTGTCTTGAGCCGTGGCTTCTGTAATCCTGCAACTCATGTGAGTTGAATTGCAGGGTGGATTTATTTTTTTTCTGTCCTTTTTTTTTTTTTTCCCTTAAAGTAACTATCCACTGCAAAAACAACCGTACAACTTTAGCTTTAAATTCTCTTGGCACGGACGTGGTTTGTGATAAAGCTAAAGTACTCCTGCGCTTAAAACTTTAATTACTAAACAGTTTAAATCTGATTCTGTTGATTGGTATTTGGGTCATACTTCTTACCACAGGGCCTTTTTCAGGGATTTTCCACTGAGAGCAAGCAGAACTGGCAGTTATTCTGTTAAGAAGCTGTAAGGCCGGTGTAAGGATGAAACATACGCAGTCTTGTCAGTCATCTGTCTGTCAGCATGTTGAGCATGTGAGTCTTAGAAAAAGGCAAATGAAACTCAAGATTCAAAACTGTCCCGGGCAGGACTTCCTAAATGGAAGCGACTTGCAGTCATGATCTTTGATAAGTTTACACAGCAGCATAGAGGCTTTTTTAAAAAAAAATTTAAGGCTTTTCACACAGCAGTTTGTGGATAATAATTTGTGTTCCAAAATATATACTATATATACATGTATACACACTTCAGGAAAAGGAAAAGTTGTATAAATATTTTGATATTAAATGTATTGCTATATATTATATATTGATATATATGATAATAATATGATACTACTATTATATAAATATAATATACATCATAATATATATTTTTTTGGCTGACTCAGTATAATCACCTGTATATCACAGTAATGTGATGTGACTTTACCATAAAAAGAAAATTGTATGTGTGTCAGAATACAATATTCTATTGTAATGTACTGTAAGTACAGATCACAAATATATATATATATAATTTTTTTTAATTCATGCTGCTTTACTAATCTGTTTGTGGGTGTATAGGGACATTGAATGAAATGTTATATTTATAAATACACTACAGCTCAAAAGTTTAGGATCACTTGCAAATTTCTTTGTTTTCGTTAAGTGATTTATTTTCTACCTTCTACAACAATACTGTGGATTTCAAAACAATGAAATAACACACATGGAATTATGTAATTATGTAAACAACAACAACAGTCAGTTGATATTTTAACACATGGAGGTCACTTGGACACTTGGTCACTTTTAACACATGGAGGTCACTTCTTACAAGTACAGTATTGTGTCAAGTGCATTTACGAAACCCATCAATTTCCTTTAATGTCCCCAACAACCACAAACTGATTGGTAACTGAGCAAGAATAAAATATATATAAACTTGTACATTTAGCAAAATTTAATACTGTAATCTGTATTTACAAAATGACCATATAATACAATATTACAATAGAGTTATGTAATCTGACATACATACTATTTTGTTTTTTTAAGGTAAAGTCACACCAGAAATGTTATATAAACAGACTCAGAGGTCTGCTTCTATTACATTTATTGGACTGTAAAGGTACACAAAATTTGCGGTTCAGTACGTGGTTGTTACACTCTAGTAAAAGAAAAATAATATGAATTCTTTTTATTATTTTTTTAAAAATGCATGTAAAGGCGTCAGCAGTTTAAGAACAGTTAACAGCACTATCGATAGCAGATACAAACCTTCTAACTCCATGGTCGTTCCTGGATTTCTTTCCACACTGAAAAGCAATACAGAAGGCGTCCAAAATATAAAATAATCTCCTTTGAACAGTTGCGTTTGTATATTGAGATGTATCTGCTACTCATGATCTGTAAATCCTTCATAACGACTCTACTCTGAGGTGCTGTTTGTTAATTGGCGATTTCTGAGGCTGGTTTTGGTCTTCCTTTCCTTGGAAGGTCTCCATGAGAGCCAGTTTCATCATGGTGCTTGATGGGTTTTGCAAATGCACTCGACACAATACTGTTCTTGCAAGAACTGATCCAGAACAGCTGAGCTTCATGTGTTAAAATAACGACTGACTTGTCGTTGTTGTTGTTGTTACTTAATTACATAATGACGTGTAAAACTGCTTACCTGCGAATTTAAAAATATATAAAAAATAGTTGCAAGCAACGATGAGCGGGCCCAAGCACCCAGCGCCATCGCCTCCCGGGTGCACATAAAACCTGTGTGTTATTCGTGCGTGTTAAGAACTACAGTACAAAAAGCCATCGCCACCCGGGTGCCCCCCACAACTCTCACACTTCAAACAATATGACGTAATAGGGTTGATGTCAGCTTGGGCCATAAATATTTGTCATGTCAACTGTGTGTGTGTGTGAGAATGAGAAATGTGATTGTGTGTGTGTGTGAGTCC
>JAOVVB010000027.1:15595968-15617906 GCA_028570985.1 Heterobranchus longifilis | reverse complement strand
GCGCTTGTGTGTGTGTGTGTGTGAGAGAGATGTGTGCGCGTGTGCGTGTGTGCATGTGTGTGTGAGAGATGCGTGTGCGTGTTTGTGTGTGTTATGTGAGTGTGAGAGTGTTAACATTTGTGATGTGTACGTGTGTACAATAGGCCTCAGATGCTGAAAAATAAGCATCTATGATGTTACTCAATGTGATGTCACTGAGTGTGATGTCACTGAACATGTCACTCAATATAATGCCACACAGAAAGTTATTCATCATTTTTCAGACATCACGGCTGACCCGTTGGAGATATCAAAAATCCCTCCGCAATTTTGCGTCCTCAATGTCCTTAGATCACATCGGCCCGGTTTGGTGACGATCGTATAAATTCCCTAGGAGGAGTATATCAAAATCCATTGGGTGCGTTTTGGCAAGCGACCCAAAATAACTGACTTCCTGTTGAATTGAGCCCAGGACATGAAGCGCGAAAGTTGTTAGGCTCAATGAGCTCTAAATGTGTACCGAGTTTCGTGTGCATACGTAAAAGTGTGTATTAGCTATGCAGTAAAATCTTGTGTGAGGGCCCCTGAAGGCCCAGGGCCACATGACTTTCAGACATCATAATCATGATTCCAACCTGTCTGTCAATTTTCAAGAGTTTTTAAGCATGTTAAGACCCCCCAAAAGTCCAAAAGGGTTAAAAAAAAAAATCCTTAGGAAAACAAGAGGGTCCTGGGCACCCTATAGTGCTTGGGCCCTAAATATATACAGTCTATACTGTATATATACTTTAAGTATTAGCTTTTGATTATTCAGCATTCAGATGTTCATTTTTGTAAAATCTAAACACTGACGATACAGTTTGCTATTAGAAAAAAATAAATGAACTCAGTCGAGTCAGCTGCCTAGTATTTTGCTAAGAAAGAACAAACATGTGGCGTTTAGTCCCACTTCGACTGGCAAATGCACCAAAGTCGGAAACATCATAATTCCGATTGGCGAAGTAGAGCTTGGGATGTAATGCTGACTTATATTTAAAAAAAAAAAAAAACTTATTTATCAGACTTTTTAAACATACACAAATTCCATGCTTTTCAAGTGCTATTTGAATATTTTCCTGAAATGTACTAATGTTGGAAATCTGCCAGCATTACTGAAAGCTAGATGGTATTCCCTCAGATCACAGCACACACCAAACCGAACGTCCTGTACCGAGAGAGGTACAGTCGTAGTAATTATGTTTGCAATGTAAGTGTGAAAGCTGCTGTCATGTTTGTAGTGATGTATTTGTTTATAACATTTTTAAAACGCTACTGTAAAAAAAAAAAAAAAAAAACTATGCTCAGAAGTTTTTAAGAAAAAAAGATTGGATGGGTGGATTTAGTTTTATAATTATTTTGTGACAAATAGTGTTATTCTGACATTTTTACTTACAGTAACTGTTGTGGATTTGTTGAAAATATTCGCTTAAGGTTCTGCTCCATGTTGACACTATTGCGTTACACGAATGGTACAGATTATTCTACCACATTCCTGAGGTGCTCTATTAGATTCACGTCTTGTGATGGCTGAAGTCCACTTATCTCACTGCCCTGATCATAGAACCAGTTTGAGATGACGTAATAAACGGGCTGTGGCATTCAAACAATGCTTGATAAGTGTTAAGGGGCCTCTATTGTGTGTCACTATTATCAACCTAGTAGGTTGGACCATGAATTTAAGCTGTTCATTCATCAGACCAGGAGAAGTGCCCGTAGTCCTCACCTGTCCAGTTTCCTTAAACCTGTTCCTGCTGGTGCTTCAGGTTTCTGTTTAATTATGATAAGAGTTTTACAGTTTTGTAGCCAGTCTGCCTCAAAGGTTGACATGTTTTGTTTCCTGAGATGGTTTTCTGCTCACCACAACTATATAGAATTGTTATTTGAAGCAGGGTATTCTCTGATCTTTCTCAGTAACTGCCAACAGAATTACCGCTTAGTGGATGTTTTTTTGCCTTTTATTTTTTTTTTACATCATTCAGTGTAAAAATCCTAGATCGGCAGTTTCTGAAACCACCAGAGTGAAAACTCCCATGGCATTTCCCTGTCTTTGAGATTGTGCTTGATTGAGGTTTGACTGAAGCTCTTGACTTCAGTATTTACACCACTGGGGGGGAAAAAAAAAAAGGGACAGGTGTTCCTAATAATGTGGCCGGCCAGTGTATGGCATTTAATATATTTAGCTGGTTCTCTCTTTAGAATGTATTTTTGTGCAACATATTCCGTAACCAACCGTTGCTGGCTAAGAATTTCAAGTATTTAAGTAGAATCATGGCTTAAGCTTAATTCTATTTTTTTTTTTTGTATCAAGGTTAAACAGTTAATCCATCCTTCTCATTGGTTTTCCAGTTTTTTTTACGCAATTTCTTCCATTAGACCAAAATTCACACGTGCATCAGATGCCCCTCCCGTAGTTGTCTGAGCTACAGCCCAGTAGCAACCAATTTTCTCTAGATTTTGAACCTGCAATTAAGAATGTATACAAGGTATATATTGTAATACCTAGAGCTGGGAATCACGAATCATACGTAGACTGTTCGATTTGATCTTCTGGCCTTACACCCCAGTCCAGTAGGAGGTAGTATTCCATAGGTATGGGGTTCACCAGGAACTTCCCATTATGATATTATCATGATACCTGGGTGCCGATTTCGATAAGTTTCTTGCTAAGTTTCTAAACGAACTAAGCAAATAACTGGACGTGCTCACGACTTTGGAATTTAATTCACCACTCATAAGCAGGTTTTAAAAAATGTACAGCGTCATCTGTTGAATTTTGAGATTAACTAATGTTTTTTTATGATATAAGGGCGTTTTCCATTTAAATTTCAAAGTAGCATATCTTCTCTTCACATGGGCCGATTGCGATGAAACAAAGCCTATATGTAACCTCAAGCTCGGTTAAGTACACCTGTTAAAACCATATTAACATTAATTCACTAGTTTTTACATGATGCGTGCACAAACAAACAGACAAACGGACAAAATTTCTAAAAAAACATCTTGATGTGTTCTGTTACTCATCTTACATCCCCGCCCCCCAAATTATTTTATCGCAAACATCTGTACAGACACGCCAACTTTGCAGTTTTATTATTTTTGTATAGATGTGCTGTGTGAATATCTTAGAGAGCACTACCTGCAGGATTACAGGGGCACTGCCCCATGTCTAGTATTCCACAAACCGCCCATAATCTCAAAAAAAGAACCAACACGAGGATGTACAGAACATGCAATCGGGGTTTTTTTTCTTCTTTCTTTTAATTTTATTTTCTGCTAAAGCTATGACATATTTTTAAAAAACAAATCTATTTTAGACCATGTACATTTTTTTCTAAGTCCAATAACTGACTCGTCCACCAAAAGGTCACAACACAGTTATAAGCTAAGCATATTTGTAAGACACGATTGTAATTTAATTTCTTGTGCTGTTACTTAGCAGATGAAACCCTGTGGTTAAACCACTTAAACGGCTGTCAGTTAAAACCGAGCCAAAGCAGGAACGAAACTGAGCTATCCTTTCTTTCCTCTCGTGATTAATATAAATAGATACTTTTTGCTGTTTTTTATTAGATGTAATGCAGGAAGAATATAATTGTAGAGTCATTTGGTGAAATTGTCTAGTTGTGGTTACGCTTACACAATATTTACTTGTGTTCAGCTTCCTGTACCAAGTAAATACAAAGCTGAAATGTTGTCAAAGCCAATTTGATGCAGGAAGGCAAACCGACATTAAAACACCATCTTCAGCTTTATTTTTGACTCAGATTTTCCTGCTTTTCTAGTTATAATTAGCCTAATCATATTTTTTTAACCTCTGGGTACCACCCGGAAGGTCCTGCCTCCATTCTGTTTGGATATATAAAGTGTAATCTGCATGGGGGCACGCAAGAGACTGATTACTTCTGATTAAGTCTCCGGACTACACGTTATTTTATTTCATTATGATCTCACGGCCCCAGGATCCCAGGCTTAATGAAAACCTGCGATGTTCAGGTCTATCAGAGATTTAATTTTCAGCCCTGACTCAATCGCCATTAGTAATGAAGTCGCCCATGCGGCGATTTTCAGGTTAATGAAACATTGTGTTCTTTATCTCTCGCTGGGAAAAAAAAAAAGAAAGAGAGAGAGAGACTGTTGCTAAAAACCCTAAGGATATCTACTGTAGACATGACTAGAGATGCGTATTCAAGAGATGTTTATTTACAGGGTCTAGATTAACATCTCCACTGACCACATTTACCCAAAGTGTCGTTACAACGTTTTTTTTTCCACTTTAATGTTAATCATTATTATACTTTTTTCACCGATTAATAAAAAAAATGAGTCAAAGTACCTCTTCACTGAACGACACGAACAGGTGCACAAATCATTAGCGCTGTGGAAATTCATTAAATCTGCATAGCACTCCGAAGTCGATGCATTTGCAGCAGCTCTCAAGTGCAGGAAGGCTTACGCAAGCTGCGGTGTTAGATTTCGAGTCGTTATTACTTTGGAGAGATGAGCCTCCATGCTCAGTAACGGCAGTGAGTGAACAGGCCAGAGCCGTCAGCTCGAGCTGTCCATCCTGATTTAATAAACCGTTTCTGAACCCGGTTTCAAAGGGAGACTAGTGCACTTTATGTCTCTCTAGAGAACACCCTTTGACTCAGGTTATCTGTGAGAGTCTCGTGGAGCATTCAGGCTGGACGTGCTCATCAGTAAAAAGGTTAACATTACCCATGGGAGCGAGCGTATTGTTTAGCAGTGAACACATATGGGGTCTCTGAAGCTCCTGTTCCCATGCACTCAATATTCAAAAATAAATTCCGTGCATGTTTTATATTTTTCCACACGGAGAGAGAGTTCTCTCGCTTTGTTTCATAAGCCTGCTTTCTAAATTCACGTTTGCTTCACTTCAGTGCGATTACCGATGCCCAGTGGACATTAAAGCCAGATAGACCCATGTGAATACCTGAAAACAAAGACAAAGTCTCTCCTCAATCCGTTAGGGGATCTAGATAGAAGTAGTCTATTATAGATTATTAGTAGAAATAATCAGCGGGACGCAGGATTCCAGCACCCATTTCATCTCTCTCTCTGCGTTCAGCTGTTGATGGGTTTTGATGGCACCACACTCCTCCTCCTTTCTTGTGTCCCTTCATGAAGCCAAATTCTTTCAAAACAAGCATCTATTTTGACGGGGAAATTCAGCTTCGTATGCAGCTTTCGTTTTTTTTTTACTCTGTAGGAGGAAGTCACAAAACACAGAACACTGACACATATATACAGTATATAAAGGATGTCTCGGATAACATTTAATCCAAAATAAATCACGTTGTTAGAATTGCGTTAAAACACAGCATGTTAAGTCGAAACAGTCTGGTGTAAAGATAAGAGAGTTTAATGTACGTCTGGCAGTGCTGGGATTCAACCTTTCGTCCCCACGGCACTATTTTTCTTGCAGAAACAACCTCTCATCCAGGACTTCCTTCATCATCAGCATGTCTTATCACTTCCTCTTGCGCCGGCCATGTGATGTTTGTTTACATTCCGCTGTTACTCGGGTTCTCACCATGATCTCATTACGGTTCCCTTCACTTTTTGATGGTGGCATTATTTGTTCAGACGCTGTTGTTCAATTGGTTCAAATCATGATTTATTTGCTGCTATTTGCTAAATGTAATACGCTAAACTTAACATTAAACGTTAAACTTAAAACTTAACATTGCCCATCTAATGTTTAATATAGAATGCATAAAACATTTATAGATGTGCTGTTAAAAGAAAATAATCATCAACATTACTGTAAGCACTCCAGAGATGGAGAAATTGGAGACTATATCCAATAAAAAAAGTTCTTAAAGAAAGATTCGCCTTATTAACTTGTTTCTTAAATAACATCACAATGGTTCTGCAATGAGATTGAAATCATCTAAGGAGCATTTTGTTCATTTTGTTCATCTGCCTTCGCATTTACGCATCATGTTCCTAGATCTGCGGTTGGTTTGTATACAGTATGTGGAAATCTAACTCGAATGATCGTAAGAAAGCACAAACGACTTACTGTCATAACATTAACATCACATAACATTGACACTGATTATCAATTATACACTTTAGTTTATTCCAAATATATTCAAATCTTCTATAGTACATTGCAAATATACAGTACTAATAAAACAATGTACCATAAGCTACTGTAATATATAAAAAGTATATTAACATCAGGCTTTTACATTAAACTTTAAAATATTTGTATTATAGTACACTTTGCAAAAATATGTTATAAGAAGATATACTTAAAGTGAAAGGTCAGTGTAATTTCCAAAGCACACTTATTTAAACTTTGTTTTTCTGTTTATTTTAGGCATATTTTAATATATTAATATATAAAAAATATGCTTGTAACAATGATTTTTTTTGTAACGATCCCTTTAATGTACTGGTTATTAACAGCAACAAAAACAGTGAGTTGTTTAAGGCGCTAGGTTGTCAATTTGAGGGAAGCTGAGGATCCGGTTCGAGCGTTGTGTCAGGAAGAGCATTGGGTGTAAAATCTGTGTGAAGTTGTGTGAGGGGTTGGATTGTCTGCTGTGGTGACGCCTTGACCACAAAGTGTGCTTTTTTTTTTTTTTTAGATTTGGCCAGAAGCATGCTTCTACTGCTAAGTAGTATATATATTCATGGGATATTACTCGTGTATCTATAACACAAAGAATTACTGTAATGTACTTATAATACATTAAATATATACCCTTAATTTCATTAATTACTGTGTCAGGTATATACATTAGTACATAAACAGCCATATACTTTAAGTGTACTAAGTATACTTAAAATTTTTTTTCACTTTAGGACACAAAAGTCCACTTGATAGACTTAAAATTGTTTCAAGTCATTAGTCTGGAGCAAGTACACTTAAGTATGTTTTGGCATGCTAGAATTTAATATACTTTTTTTTCACTTGGGTGGCGTTGATAGGGTTAGGGTTAATGGTATCAACACCTATTACATCACAGTTCTCTGTTTAAGGTTGTTGATCCAGGCTACAAATTCCCTAGACCTCAATCCGACTGGGCATCCATAGCATGCGCCGGACAAATCAGTCTGATTGATCCATGGAGGCCCCACCTTACAACTTACAGGACTTATAAAGCACACCGCAGAGATCTGATGGAGTCGTGCTTGAAGAAGTGACCCGCTGAACTGCAAAATGAACAATGCCATGTTTTTTTTGTTTTTTTCTGAAACAAGAGCCTTGAGGCAATCTTTATGTTAAGGCCGTCCAAAAGCTCTTATGTCAAAGCACAGAATTATTATTATTATTATTATTATTATTATTATTATTATTATTTTGTAATAATGCTATTGCTGTAAGCATTGTTTCTCAGGCTCAAAGACACAAGGGCTTTCCTTAGACGTCATGAGAGGAAATCCTAAAGATCACGCCTAACTGAGAACTAGCGCTGTTTGTGAAAATACAACCACACCTGAAGGTGAACAATGATACAGATCATTTTGAAAATATTCTCAGACTTCATCTGTTCATAAGGTTATATTTTTCCCCCCCACAGAGAATAAAGCGCACATCTGTGAGTCGATTTGAATTGAATAAGTTTAGGATTTAAATAAGTATTCAAAACTTGTGTGAATGTAAATGAAAAATAAAAAAGTGATCGATTTAGCAGCTGTGGGGATGCATATAAAGACGCCTTTTCCCACACTTACATCTTTCCATTTATAAAGAGAACAAGATTAAATACCATCACCCCATTACACCTTGTTTCCTGATTGGTCAGAAGGTGCTGATTAGTTTTCTATTACAGCATTTCTGACAGATGTTAATGTTTTTGTATGTCATAGTTTCTGTCATAGCAGCAAAAACAAACAGTAACTGAATAAACGGTGAACAGTGTTTATTTAATATTTCAGGAAAGAGTCTAGGCGTGTCATGGTGGCATCGTGGTTAGCACTGAAGGTTCGATTCTCGCATCTGGTCTGTGTAAGGGGAGTTTGCATGTTCGTGTCCTAGTTCTTGCTGTGTTTCCTCTCACAGTTCAAAGAAGCTGGGTTGTGTTTTGTAGTGCCTGTTGTGTGTGTGTGTGTGTGTGTGTGTGTGTGTGTGTGTGTCCTGAAATGGGTTGCCAGGGTGTACTCTTATCCCCCTTAGTTTCCTGGGTTAGGCTCCAGGCCATCTGTAAATATTAAAATACACAGTATGAGCAGTTTGGAACATGGATGTACTGCAGGGATGAATGGAAGGAGTCTCTAGTTTCAGCTCTCTGTATCAGCCCTGGTTTTTTAGTAACATGAGGTTTTATATTGTTTTTGTTTATATAAAATTATATAATCCTTGGCAAATTGCTGTGGTAGAAGATAAAAAAAAATACTCCAGGATGTTCTATTAAAGAAAAACAATCAACTTTGATGTGGTAACAGTAACTCTGTCTTGTACCATAAGTACCAAGTACTTTATTTAACACATAAACACTTCTGCATTTGTTTTAGTGTGAATTATTGGAGAGGTAAATACCGTAACACTTGTACAAGATGCTATAAAAAGAAAGTAAAAAAAAAAAAAGTTTAAAAAAGTTACTTTTTTAATGGTGCTTGTATGCGTAACCTCCCGACTATAAACCCTTTCTATTTTTTTTCCCGCATTCATTTGTTAGATGCTTGTCTTGTGGTTTGTTCAACAAAGGGGGGAGGGGGGGGGATTTTAACACACTTTAATCAGAATTCTTTGAAGAAACCTAGGCCAGATGTTTTGCTGTGCTATTTCAGTTTGTTTTATGACAGACTGCAGCAGCCCAAGGCCGCACATTACAGTTTGGTTTTTCGATGATTGATTCTGATCAAACACACCAAGATACTATTTTTCTTTTCCCTCCAGTGCCACAAATTCCAATATTCGATCCACGCGTTCTGCATAAATTGTTCTCTCATTGACAGTGGAGAAGACGGTGACAAGTGAAAAATGAGAAATATATATTATTACACTGACCCTGATATTATTTAAACATCTCAAGAAAAAAAAAGAAAGAAAAAATTCTTTCAGATGTGAGATCTGTGCATTATTGACCGAACTTGTCTGCTGAAGTATAAATGGAAACATGCCGAAGGGCCCATTTGCTAACTTTATCATCAGAGATCTGTCGTGAGAACTAACTCAGACTCCAGTGGTTTGACACCTTTGGCACGCTTTGTACTTTTTCTGTCTTTCATGAGATCTCAGTATAAAAGAAGATAAGTGCTTGTGTTTAGTTGTAATAGGATTTTTTTGGAGGGATTATATAACCGTTATGTAACCACCCAGCCATTTGCTCTACAAACTCTCACCAGCCTGCACACCGCTTTCCAGTTGCATAAAATGTGTTGCCGTTTCCAACCTAAGACTACAACAATAACAAAAAAATACACAAACGGAAGAAAACGCCCCCTCAGCTTGAACCCCAGGTACAGCCAATGATGTCAAATCAAAATGGCTGCTCCCAGCATCAAGCTAAAGCTTTTCACTGTATTTTGGAGATAAAAAGGAGGGGGGGGGGGGGAAATCAATGTAGTTATTTTGAGTAGGAGCTAATTATTTGTGAAGTTTGTTTGGAGTTGTAATGAAATCTGAAGAAAAAATACTGAATCTGAAAATAAAAACTAAGAAATATTAAAATACAGTTATCTTGAATATTCTGAATTCTGCATATTTAAAAATGCTGATATTCAAAAAATATGCAATTTTAAATATGCATAATATACAAAGCTTAGGACAGCTGCTCTAAAAAAATAATAATCAGCAAAAATAAAAAGCGTTTTTCAATTATCTTTCCACTTTTAGAGTAGTCTTTGACTAGTATGCAACTTTCTTGCATTTTTCATAACCAATAGTTAAGCAATAGCAAGTTAATAATCAGTTAGTCACTAATCAATTAATTATTAACAGTAACAATACACATTTTTTTCTCCAAAGTTAATTTTAAAAAGATCCAGGGACATAATTCCAAAAAATTGCTTAAACAAACATGCTCATTATTAAACAAACAGAATTAAAAAACAATAATGTGGTTGAAAATCCTTATTCCCAGTACAGTTAAACATTTTATGCATTGCACGCATAATTCATTTCAGAACCATGCTTGTAATCCAGATCACTCGTATATAAAAGCAACTTTCCCCATAAGAAATAGATGATTTGTTCCACAACCTAAAAATATTTATAAAAAATGATTAATGCAAAATATAAAGTAAAAATAAAACAAATGAACCTGCACTTTACCTTTGCAAGGAATCGTATCTGGTGTGAGGGAGACAAGGGAGGCGGGTGGTTATTGTGTAGGACGACTTTTATACACACACACACACACACACACACACACACACACACACACTAATGGAATCTGTGCGACAGTGCTATCTGTCAGCTCACTGAAGTCTTTTTCTTTTTGTGCAACTTTAACACAGAACCTCTCTAATGAAACTTGCTTTTGAAGATTTTGTGGAAATGTTACGTTGCAAATGTTACATCTCCCACACTGCTACAGACTTTTTATTTTTTTTCTCTTTATGTGCGCCGTTGTTGCAGTAGAGTTACTAAAAAACAGTAAAACACTACACAAACTTTAAATAAAAATGCTTTACACACACACACACACACACGTGGTCACAATGTAATAGCACACGCTCGCACAGATGTTGACTATATGAGTGACGCACTGAGACCTAGCATGGGAGATGATTACCCACAATCCTGCAGGACGAGAGCGGGAAGAACCATTGGCTCAGTTGCGATCATGTAATGCTCGGCAAACAAAGCGCATACACACTACTCGTATTTCAAGATGTTGATTGTTTATCAAAATTAAATTTATTAAACATTTTTGCTCGTCTTGTAAAACACTTGCAGAGCAAGTTACTCACAATCCAAGTTTTTAATGTATTGCAAACTGCCTGAACTACAAACCATCATCCTCTGGTGTACAAGTTAATAGACACGAGAAAAAATATTATGGAGGAACAAATATATCAGTTTGCCGTTAGCTTCTTTTATTTTATTTTTAACAACAATTAATTGATTAATCATTAATATTATAGTCTAGAGCTAAGAACTAATTATTGTTCTGATTATAATGACTATGAGAAATTTCAAAGTAGATAAATTGCCGACAACACGAAACACTTCGGATATTTTGACATACAGCATAATAGAATTAGATCATACGGGAACAAAACTGGTATGAATGTATCCTGAAAAATTATAAGAACATTCCAGAAACAATCCGCAGCACAAGAACCCTGTGAAATGAAATAAAATGAAGAAACGAGGAAGAAAACTCCTTACTTGTAAAAAGAAATAGCTGCCTAGTGGAATAATCTCCGGCCATCTAACACCACATCAAGTCTCATTTATTAAACGTGATACGGATTTGTTTCTGGTCTGTCTGCACAGATTTCATGCTGACTTATTATTCAGATCCCCAGCCTTATCTCTCGTTGTTTATTTTGTGCTTCAAGCTGTCTGTTTCACTTGCACTTTTTTGGAGATTTTTCTAGTTGGCACAAAATGCCAATGCGCCGCATCAGGGATAAGGTTTACACCCTTTGTCTGAGCAACATACACACGAAAGAGAGAGATTGTGGAAAATGTTTATTGCAGTTTTGCTTAAACCTTCATTAAGAGATTGATTAACGAAGCCGGAGAGAGATTCAGTCCGATCAAAACGCATACAAACCAGAGACCAATATATGCATATCCAGATGCATACTAAGGGTTTTTTATGTGTGTTGATGTGTGTGTGTGTGTGTGTGTGTGTGTGTGTGTGAGAGACTCTACCAAATAAAACAACTTTTTCTTTTTGCACATTAATCGTTCTGTGTCAGCACACCTGTGCTGGAAAAAAAAAAAAAAGAGTCAGGTAATGAATCTACCCAAAGTCAGCCGTATCCGTTACACAAAGCTCCAGACACCTGGTGATAACAATACATTACGCCGCCATCGTCCTCCTCGTCCTTTTCGCTGAGATGATGTCACCAGAGACCGGCAGATCATTCAGCTAAAAGCTGTTAATGGATGTCCGAGAGCTGAAATCCCTGGCTGCTGTCAGACCGCGACAGCGATAAAACGCACAAAACAGCGGATTTATCAGATATTTTCCAGACGTTCTTCCAGACATGATGTCTTTCAGTGCAAATAAAGTGCTATAATGCCACCATTATTTTAGAAATACTTTTCTCTTCATAAATGATGTCAGCTCTTTTTTTTTCTTTTAATCCCAAACAAACAGCTTGTGCTAACGCTAATTGGAGACGGTCAGTTATTTCCAACAGGAAGTAAAGACTTCCTTTTGACCCAGCCGAGTGGGCTGGAAAACACACACACTCATTTGTTGTGGGCTATTCTTCTCAAGCCTATCACATGGACAGCCCAAGGCTTGGAAGGTGACTCCCAAGGTCCCATGGGGGTCTTTCTCTCAGAAAGCTGTGCTTGTTGTGCTCGTGAGTTGATATACAGCGCCTCGGTCGATGAGTGTTTACCTGAGTTAACGTGTAGAAACCCTGCTCTAATTGATACATGTGCAGCTGCTTGATCGTAGACTAAATTCTATGGATTAGAATTGATTCTTAGTAAGCGTAAGTGTATACGTGGCTATTTATTGAATTTGTTCGTTATTCTAGCAAGTCTACTGATTCACATTTGTTCAGCAGATATCAAAATACTGAGCAGTTACTGATATCCAGGATAAAACTATATAAACTAACAATATATGTAAATATTTATTCATGGCAATAAAGGGTATGCAATTTGACCAAATTATTTTACGATACATGACAATATTTCTGCAATACACAATATGTAGCATGCTATTTAAATTTGCTATCTAATAAATTACTAGTAAACCAATAATGTTGTATTTTGTAAAAACCTGATGAAGCCTTAAATAAATAAATATCAACATGACGTCAAATCTAATCAGCTGCGTGAAGTGTGTAAGTGTTATAAATATTCACCGGCAGCAAACATTATGGAAAACATGATTTATTATATTTTTGATACTAGCTCTATTGATATATTTCCATACTGGCAATGCTGGTGTGCTCTTCCATTTCATAGGAAGCGTAGCAATTTGGAATTTTCATCTTATTTTTGAGCCAAATTTGTGCCTTCACATTGTAATTTTGTTAAAATTCATTTCAAAATTCCATCACAGCTCTTTTTCTTCTTCATGTGTTACAAAGTCATAACTGCTGCTTGTTTTATGTAACGATTACCCGAATGCAAGTTCTACAGAATCAATGCCACATCACATCAAGAAACGACTTGAGATTGCGATTTTCATCATGATATTTTTCTTAAGCTCTTATCAGTCGCTGCTTTTGGGCATGTCCGGATGAAAGGTCTTCACTCTCTGGATGAAGATTCATCATGCTTTAGTCATAACTCACTGTGACAGCGAAACTATGTCAAGGCTGTGCTCAACATGACTGAACTAGAGAGAGGAAGAGAAAGAGTAGATGATATTTCATTTACAATGCACAGTTTATGCACATCTGTGCTTATTTAGAAAAAATGCTTGTCTGATATGTAGATGCAGACGTGTACATTTTAACTAAACGACTAACTAACTAAACGACACCGAGATATGCTTAGAAGTAACTGGGGAGAAAGTATTTCTGATAAACTTACCTGTTATACCTCGTTTTTAAAAGGTTTGACCAGAACAAGGAAGTTATTTGATTGCTACATGACTTTATACTATAATGTAACAAGTTCTTACATAGCCTTTCTGAGCTGAGTCTTAATGTTGACCTTTTGAAGGTGTAACTGTGTCTAATAGGATTGGTTTAACGTTGTGCTGGAGTGGGCGGGATTGGTTGAATTTTTGTGCTGGAGTGGGCGGGATTAGATCAACTTTGTACTGGAGTGGGCGGGATTGGTTAAACTTTTGTGGTGGTGTGAACGGGAATAGATAAACTTTGTGCTGAAGTGGGCGGGAATGGTTAAACTTTGTGCTGGAGTGGGTGGGATTAGATCAACTTTGTACTGGAGTGGACAGGATTAGATAAACTTTGTGCTGGAGTGGGCAGGATTGGTCGAATTTTGGCTGGAGTGGGCAGGATTGGTTAAACTTTGCGCTGGAGTGGGTGGGATTGGCCAAACTTTGTGCTGGAGTGGACAGTATTGGCTGAACTTTGTGCTGGAGTGGGCAGGATTGGTCAAACTTTGTGCTGGAGTGGGCGGGATTGGTCAAACTTTGTCCTGGAGTGGGTGGGCATTGGATTGATAAGAGTTTCTCTGGGAGTTGTTAGGATTAGGCAGGAGTGTGCAGAACTGGTCAGAAGTCGACATATGTAGGAGATACAGTAAAGCCAGGGTTGTTTTAAGCAGCCATGTTGAATACTGACTATAAACTCTGTTCTTTTACAGGATGGCTCAAGGCAGCGCAAGGAGAGAAAGAAGACAGTCTCCTTCAGCAGCATGCCTATGGAAAAGAAGATCAGCAGCGCTAGCGACTGCATCAATGCCATGGTGGACGGTTCAGAGTTGAGGAAAGTGCGGTCCAATTCCAGAGTTTACTATCGTTACTTTCTGCTTGATGCAGACATGCAGTCTCTCAGGTGGGAGCCATCGAAAAAGGAGTCGGATAAAGCAAAAATAGACGTCAAGTCCATTAAGGAAGTGCGAACTGGTAAGAATACGGATACTTTCAGGACCAATGGTGTTTATGATCAGATTTCAGAAGACTGTGCATTCTCAATCATTTATGGAGAGAACTACGAGTCTCTGGATTTAGTTGCAAACACAGCCGATGTAGCTAACATTTGGGTGACGGGGCTCAGGTACCTGATATCCTACGGGAAACTTAACCTGAACATGATCGAAAGCAGTCAGAACAACCTGCGCTCGTCCTGGCTCGGGGATCTTTTCGATGAGGCTGATGTTAGCGGCAGCAACAGTATAAGTCTCTGCTCCGCCGTACAGCTGACCAAAAAATTAAATCCTGGACTCAAAAATGTTAAAATAGAGCTCAAAATCAAAGAGCTACACAAAGCAAAAGACAAAATTGGGTGTGAGGTTACAAAAGAGGAATTTGTTGAGATCTATCATGATCTTTGCACAAGACCGGAAATATACTTCTTGCTCGTTCAGTTTTCTAGCAACAAAGAATTTCTCGATACTAAAGACTTGATGATCTTTTTAGAGGCAGAACAAGGCATGGCTCAGGTTAGTGAAGACACAAGTTTAGAGGTCATTCAGAGGTATGAACCATCAAAAGAGGGGCAGCTCAAGGGCTGTTTGTCATTAGATGGATTTACAAACTACCTTATGTCCAATGATTGCCACATCTTTGATCCGGAACAAAAGACAGTATGCCAAGACATGAACCAGCCTTTGTCTCACTATTACATTAACTCCTCTCACAACACCTATTTAATCGAGGACCAGTTCAGGGGTCCCTCGGACATCACAGGGTACATCCGTGCTTTGAAAATGGGATGTAGAAGCGTAGAACTCGATGTCTGGGATGGGCCAGACAACGAGCCAGTAATTTACACTGGTCATACCATGACGTCGCAGATTGTCTTCCGAAACGTTATCGATATCATAAACAAGTACGCCTTTGTAGCATCGGAATTCCCTCTGATTCTGTGCGTAGAGAATCACTGTTCCATAAAGCAGCAGAAAGTAATGTTTCAACACCTCAAAAAGATCCTCGGGGACAAAATTCACACAGATCCACCAAAACCTGAAGACAGCTACCTTCCCTCCCCTAATGATCTGAAAGGCAAGATTCTGTTAAAAGCGAAGAAGCTAGGAAGTGCCTGCACAAGCTCAGAGGGGGAAGTCACAGACGAGGACGAAGGAGCAGAAATGTCTCAACGAATGAACATCGAAGGAGGGGAACAGCAGACTGTAACCCAAGCTAAAAAGTTTCAGCTCTCCAAAGACCTTTCGGACCTGGTGACCTTGTGTAAATCTGTTCAGTTCAAGGACTTTCAGACGGCATTCCAGAACCAGAAGCATTGGGAGATTTGCTCTTTCAATGAGGTGTTTGCTGGCAGGTGTGCTAGCGATTCTCCAGGCGAATTTGTAAATTACAACAAAAAGTTTCTAGCTAGGGTTTACCCCAGTCCGATGCGAATAGACTCGAGCAATATGAACCCTCAGGACTTTTGGAAGTGCGGGTGCCAAATAGTCGCGATGAACTACCAGACTCCGGGTCTGATGATGGATCTGAACATCGGCTGGTTCAGGCAAAATGGCAACTGCGGATATGTGCTGCGTCCATCCATAATGAGGGAGCAGGTGTCTTATTTTAGCGCAAATACTAAAGATTCCGTGCCCGGAGTATCTCCGCAACTCCTTCACATAAAGATCATTAGCGGACAAAATTTCCCCAAACCCAAAGGCTCGGGTGCCAAAGGTGACGTTGTCGACCCTTATGTGTATGTCGAGATCCATGGCATTCCAGCCGATTGTGCCGAACAAAGGACTAAAACCGTCCATCAAAACGGAGACAACCCCCTTTTCGACGAGAGCTTTGAGTTCCAGATCAACCTCCCCGAGTTAGCGATGGCACGCTTTGTCGTCCTGGACGACGACTACATCGGGGACGAATTCATCGGTCAGTACACTATCCCTTGCGAATGTCTACAGCCAGGCTTTCGCCATATCCCTCTTCAGTCATTAACAGGTGAGGTGCTTCCTCATGCTTGGTTGTTTGTCCACGTCGCCATGACCAACCGACGCGGAGGGGGTAAGCCCCACAAAAGAGGGCTGTCAGTTCGCAAAGGCAAGAGGAGTCGGGAGTATGCCACCATGAGGATACTTCTCATCAAGGCAGTGGATGAGGTTTTTAAGACTGCCATTCAACCGCTTCGAGAAGGAACTGACCTTAGAGAGAACGTGCAGGTGAGAAATTATAAAAAATTTTTCATTTACTATTTGATGTACAGTAGTGAGCAACTCTGGGCTATAGGCTCATAAAATACTGCTATAAAACGTAGAAAAAATACGAGCAGCAAGTATGGGAAGTATTACTGTACAGAGAGTTTTTGGATTTATGTGCAAGCCAGTTTCTTTTTCCACCCTGGACCTCTGTCAACATTTTTAACTAATAGGTCTCATTCGATGGCGTCCAAGATGACATTCCTAGTTGGTTTAAACTTCTGAAGACATTCATTCTATTAAATTTTTGATGAATTTAACCATGATGCTGTTTGACTACCTGAAGATAGTGGTGCAGTGAGATTTAGCCTTTACTTTATCTCTGAATAAAGAGAGTGATGCAGGAGCTCTCTAGTCTTTTACCCTATCCAGCTCTATCACCTCCTTACCTGTACGCATCTCTCAAACACATCTTTAAAAGCTTCACACTTTGATTTGCTTTGAGATTGTGTACCACATCTTTTAAATATCCCAACATTTAAAGTCAACATTTTTTTATATATATTATTATGTAGTTTACAGTTTTCCCTGCATCATATACAGTAGTTCTTTCACTTATAAGTAGATCTGTAAGACATAAGGCGAATGTCTATTCAGTTCCATGTTTGCTCATTGCGATATGTACAATTCAATGCTATTCAGCGGTAAATCCCCTACATATGAACATTTGAGTTACAGACTTTCGAAGATATAAACATGCGTTCACACGTTTAATCGCGGAGGTTTGATCACATGTTCTGCATACATTGTCACATGCATACAGTACAGCGTGCATCTTCTCCCAGGATGTCCGGAGTTAAGCCTAAAAGCAGCAGCGATGAAGCTGGTACCGCTAAGAAGCTCCAAGCAAAAAACAATGGAGAAAAAAAGTGAAAATAATTGAGAGAACGGAGCGAGGTGTTAAGGTGGCAGATATCGCTTGTTCTTTTAACATGAACCGTTCAACCATCGGCACGGTTCTAAAGAACACTGTACTGTAATACTGTGTATCACCAATTGTGTTAGCATCCTAGTAACTAGCCAAAGATTGTTGGACTTACGAACAAAGTGGACTTACAAACAAACTCTCGCAACGGAGCTCGTTCATATGTAGGGGATTTGCTGGAATAAAAAATACTGAAAGTATCTAGTGTGCAATTAAATGATGTGTAGCTCATTGGGACGGAAATCACTAGGGGCCATCTGATATGATATCATCACAATTCCTAGGTTCAGATTTAATTTGTGAATTTAATTTAACGTCACTCCATTTCTAGTATTTAAAGTGTTTTAGGATGGGCTTTTATTTTAATAACAAATAAAATCAAGCACATCATGGTTTCAGAAAATGTTGTTTGACAACAATTATAACTAACAACTAGCAACAACCGTAACTAAAACTTTTTCATTATAAAGACCTTCTTAAAAGCGAGCAAGAAAATATCAGATCATGTAATTAATAATATAGCCAAACTGTTTATATTGTGTTACAGTTTTTTTTTTTTTTTTGTGGCACAGCTGGTTACACTCCGCTCATCTTGTGAATACAATCGACTTGCCTCAAGACTATAAAAAATCTTAGGTGTCCTGTTGGGTGTTGCTTGCCGAGTTTCCTGTTTTTTGCTAGGAATAACTTGGTCCTACTCGATGTGAATGGAATTGTCTAAATGCATGTTTTTTTTTTTCTATTTTTTTTTTTTTTAGTCAAAGCTTTGCGCTTTTGAAAAATCTTGCAGGTAACACAGACTAAACCACTTCCTGTAGCAACTCATTTCTCACTCGTAGATAAGAAACAGTTAGGGTTGATGAAAAGGTTACTCATTGCTTTTTCTTTCTAAAAAACAAACAAACAAAAAAATTCTGTTTCTGAATTAGGTCATGTTTAGACATATTGTATTGGGTGGCTCGTATACCGGCATTAAATGCATATAATGAATATCTTGCATGCCGAAGTTTTCACAATGTGACGTGCCTGTGTGTTTCCCCAGAACTCTATAGCATCGTTTAAAGAGCTTTGCGGTTTGTCAGCGGTGGCTAACCTGAAACAGTGCATCCTGGCGCTGGCGTCTCGTCTCACGGGCGCCGACAACAACCCTCTCGTGCTGTTCAACCTGAAAGAGCAGTACCCGAGCATGGAGGCCCAGGGGATGCTGCCTGATGTCCTAAAGAAGGTCCTTGCTGCATATGAGATGGTGAGGATCCCTTTTACTGATTTATTTTGTTTTCCTTCAAGGTTATTACTATTATTTTTTTTTTCCCATACTTTTATCTCATCAAGATTTTAGCACGGAGTGAATTTAACTCTGATCATTAAACAGCTGTCAGCATTAATAATGCACAAAGCCTGATGCACATTAGCGATGACTGGTCATTTAGCAGATTACAAAGTGCTTTTTAAGGTGTGAAGATTCTATTTAAAGGTGATAAATCGTGCCGAAGATTCACAGTTTTATTCAGCAAAAGAACGAACGCGAGCACGCACCAAGAAAATGGGTAGCCTTGGTCATTTAAACCGAATCACCTCGAGGCCTATTTAAACACACGTTCTCTTCTTGTTCTTCCCCACGTCATCTCAGATGTCCTGACATTTCAGGCAGATTTGAAATTACCACACAGCGGTGGATGAATCTCTTGCCCCAGGCGCCCCCAAGACAAGCAGATTACATATCCAGGGTATCAGTTTTTCATTCTCGGTTCACGCAAGGCTGTTATTAAAACCGGGGCGGCTCATGAACATGGGAGTTGGGTGCAGCAGGAGGACATTCATAGAATTTGAGAGGTTGTCACTCTTGCATTATAGTATATGGTTCTATTTAGGGAACCCTGTCATGGGTAGTAAAAAAAAAAAAAACCTTGGGTTTTAACCCGGAATTAGAGATTTCAGCTCAACTGTTCACATGAACGCTGAATCGCTAAGATGTGCGTTTACATGTTCAAAGTAATTTAATCAGAGTATATAAAAACGTAAAAATACAAAAATATAACAGAAGAAGAAGAAAAAGAAGAAGTAGTATTTATCTTCAGCTTTAAGGTGAGGTCAGGCTTCTCATCTTTTCATTTGCCGATAAATTCCGGTTTCAGCCTTATGATCGGTTACAAGAATTCACTCTCGTCTTTGATTGGTTTTTATTATTAAACGTATGAAATGTGAGACTATCAGTGCTGATTCCTTGGCCTCAGAAACTCAGTAGATGAAAGTTCTTGCTGAGTTTTAATGATATAAGGAATGGAAGTGAAAATTTCCATCACATCACCTAAAGTTACCCAAATGTGAGGCAAACACACAGGCCGTTATTAAAGAAAGACAATATATAAGAAACATATGTTCCAACAAGAGAGAAATGATCAGATCAAGTGTGTTCAGGCTAATATTTCAAGTTCAACCTCAGATCGGGTCAGATCTGTTCTAACTGATGTGTATAGATGATGCACTTTTATTATCATGATTGGGATGTTATTCTCATTATTACTGGAGTATCATTGTCCATGTAAACGCTTTTTTTTTTTAATTGACCAATACCAATTAAAGCTGCAGAGTATTTTTAAACTAGCCCAATTTGGCAACCCTGTCTCTAAAGTGAGCACGGGGCAGCGTGATTCCCGCCCCAACAGGCCTTTACTGTACGAGCACTTGTTGCAGTTCCCATTTTTAAAGGCAATAATATCTTTATAGAGCTAAGCGGACCCACAAGCACATTGCGACACGATTGTGCAACATCTAGAAAGGCCAACAGTACATCAGTGTGCATCTGCCAATCCTCAGAGACCTAATTTTGACTAAAGTTCATCGAGCAAGCACAAAATCACACCTTACACAAAACTTACTCATTTATTTTTCATTCTCTGGATTCATTCCCATAGCTGGCTTGTTACAGTTAAATTAATTATGTTAATTAGTTCCTATGCACAGCCTAGTTACTTAGACTTAAAAAAAAAAAAAAACAATAAAAAAAGATGTGAGGTAAAACCAGAGCGTGAGACTCCTCTTCTTGTAAACTGGCACATTCGCAAGTCATACAGTACCTGAAGCTGATACATGCTACAAACAGAGGATAACTAAATTTTTCCTGCATTATGTCACCATTTATTTAATTCTCACTCTCTCTAGAGAACATCCAACTCAAGTTGCCAGTGTCTTCCCATCCAGTCCCTCCTTCACGGTTTGACTGTTTTTGCGTTTGTTCTGTTTATTTTTGCGCATACGAGCTTGTCAGACTCCACCGATGTGAACCGTGAGAGTTTAGGGATTAGCTGGTCTTTGTAAAGAATCCCGAACGGGAACGAGCCTACGGTCTCGTAAAGCTTATCTGCACTCAGCTACAAAGACGTGATGACTGACAGAGGAAGGAAGAATACAGCGAGCTGAGATTGTAGAGGTTCGAGAGCTTGAGCTTAGTCAGTGGAATCAGATCAGCAGTTATACAACTGAAACATTTAAGCCACTCCAGTATCGATCGCCTTCGAAACAACTTCGTGATTTGTTGCCGGGCGGCAGCTGAATTAATAAAGCATTCACGAAGGCATGAATCTTTACTAAATACAGTCGTTTGTAATGGAACGATTGAATAATTTATCACCTTTGGAAAAAAAAAAGCTGCAGTTTCTTGCGTTTGCATTCAAGCAGCATATTCAGCTCGATATTTTTCAAATACACTTCAGAGATGTGATGAGAAGGAGAGCCCTAGCATGACTGATGCATTCTGAGTTCTGTCAAAATGAACCATACAGACGGTCCTAAGTGTCCTAAGGAATGTTGATCACTTAAACACTTGGTGAAGTTGCATTTAAAAAAAGAACAGTTGAAATCACAGGTATGTTTAATAGTGAAAGTAAGAGCATTTCCACACACACACACACACACACACACACACACATGTGTGTGATGAGAACTCACAGGATTGTGACTAAACAGCTGTGTATTCATAGGTGAATGACGTTTTAGTGAAGATGGGAAGTCGTGCATAGTCCCCAAGCCTCTGGAGGTAGTGTTATGCTCTGGGGGTGGGGCTTTTTTTTTTTTTTT
>JAOVVB010000027.1:15574910-15585972 GCA_028570985.1 Heterobranchus longifilis | reverse complement strand
ATGTTTATCAGTACATTACAGAAAATAATGAACTTTATCACAATATGCTAATTTTTTGAGAAGGACCAGTATATATACGTATAGTGTAATATATTTTTTCTTGACACTTTCTTGAAATTTTATTTGGTTCTTATTTATAACAATCAGGTGACACAGACTGCGGCGTAGTCATTCTCACATTGCGATGCAGTTCACAGATCCTGTTAGTACCCCAGGGTTGATTATTTTGCAATAACATGCAGGCACATTGTACTATTTATACATTTTTAGTTGCATTTAATGTTGTGAACAGCAACACAAAACAAGTTCCTGTTATTACTTGTACTTACTCAAGATTTCCCCCCACCTCTCTCTTCTGAAATTAAAATGACCAAAAAAAAGTCTTTATTTGATCAGACAAACTACCAAATATGACGAAATAATAATGACGAAATAATAAAGTCCCTAAGGCTTTACCTTGGTGTAAAACCTCAACTCTTAGACTCATCTGTGCAAGCTAATGTCCTCGCAGAAAACATGTTTTAGTTCTTATTAGCTTGATATTGTCTAGAGTATGAGTATTATACACAGTAGAGGTATTGCATTTTTATAAATCCCAACTTCTTCTTCTCACAGAAGGTGTTTGACCTGGACATTAGTGTCTTTCCCGTCATCAACACATGATACACACCCTTTGGTGTGGGTTTTTAGCTAACGAGCCACTACAGCTTCCAAGAACCGCAGCATGACACTTTGTTTTTTCACGAGCACAAACCCTCGTGGCTAATTTTTTGTCACCAGAATGTTTTTTTTTTAAACGTAGCGTTTCAGTTTAATTAGCATTATTTCAACAGACCAAACTAAATCGTACAGAGGAATCTTAAACCTTTTATGGAAATTATTATGACTTTAATAAAGGCAGGGATTAGGCAGTGCTAGGATTGCCTGTAAAGCATGGATACTGTATGTTGAACATTAAAAAAAAAAAAAAGAAAAGAAAATATAAAACTCCTGTTGAGAGCTGATCGAGGATGGCCCTGGATAGAGTATCATCTCTCTGAATAAGCTCTTAGTATCGAGCGTGCATGGGTTCATTATCAGGGCGCGGTGCCCTTTAAAATGAAAAAAAAATAAATAAATAAAATAAATAAATAGCAACATGTCCAACATTTTCACCGTGCAACTCGTTCACCTTTCTCACTTAATTATGCAATGGCTAGGAAAAATTAAACCTGATTATTTTTCCTCAATAATGCAGTAAATGTGGACATACCGGCCTCATTCTGTGCCAACCCACTGTACCACTAGCACCACATCCAGAAAAGGAAACCACAGCTTGTCATCTCTGCTCTATTAAACAGCTATTAGGCCGGTGTGTTTAATTGCAGCAAAACAGCCTGACATTGTGCTGAATGTTTTTTTATTTTATTTTATTTTATTTTTAGATGGTCCAGACGAGTAGGACACTGCTGGAGAACTCGGACGGCGTCTACGAGAGGATACTACAAGTGCAGAAAGCAGGTGAGTTAGTGTTGATTACAGCGAGAGGGTTTTATGACAGAGTTTTTTTTTTTATAGAACAAACAACGGTGTTACAGCTGTGCAGAAACTGAGCTCGAAGAGAGCTGGTCTAATTATGTGTTTGGGTGTTACGCAAGAGATCCCCCCACACACACACACACACACTTTATGACATGTTTTATTTCTTTCCACGAGTGATAACCTGCTGTGAAAAGTTTTCAGGCAGACAATATGTCTTCTCTGTTTGTCTTTCGGTTGCACAAAGAGGTAAGTATGTATTGCTTGATCCAGCGCAGCAGTATCAAAGCCACACAACCTGCGACAAGTTAAACAGCCTGCAAACCGCAATCGGTGGAGACGAGCTTCAGTTGCGTTCACATGAAAGGCAAGTGACGCAGAAGAAAAGGCCACAGCGCATTTCATTAAGCATTAAGCACTCTGTGTTGTTTTTAAGTGCATCATAGAATTTGGTTTGAATTTCTGCTCTCGTGCTGTCTCGTCTCACGGGCTCGTCGTTGTTGTTGTTTTTCCTCTCGAGCTTCAAATAATGGAACAAACACGATGGATAACGACGCACGGAGACAACACGGCAGCTTTGAGCTCCGTCCATGCTGCTCTTCAACGCCAATAATAACAATAGCCTGAAGATAATTTCCATTCGTGTCGCACAGGCTCGACACGTTGGCCTGCTGCAGCACAACACCAAAGTGGAAACACGCTTGCAGGCTTGTGGATTGTACTCTTCTCTTCATATTGCGTGTACAGTTTAAATATCATCATCCCATCTAAAATTCACTAGAGATATAGATTTATTAAGTTTATCATCTCTGATTCATGTCCGATCAAACAAACCACCTCGACCAAACACGGATCGACATCCAGAAACTGTCCAAAGCAAGACAGAAATAATTCAGGTGCTAAAAAAGCAGTCACACATGGCCAGAAAGTGCTGATTAAGTTTCTAATAAGAGCAGCTTTTACTGTAGCTCCTCTCATTGATTATATTGAAGATTTTTCAAGGATTCCTTTTTTTAAAAAAAACAAACAAAAAACTGTAAGCTTCAGGAAGTGTAACACCTTGAAGTAATAATGATAACTCTGTTACATTACACCACCCTGATGTTAATTAGTTTCTTATGACATTATGCCCCCTTGTGTTTATGTCTTACATAGTCATTAAAATGTCATTAGTTCTTTTTTTTTCCAAAGAGAGGGTTAGGAGGGTTCTGTGTTTGAATGACCATTTTTAACCCTTTTCATTCCTGGTTAGTCTTACAGCTGTACGGCTAGTTTCCAGGTAGCCATGCACTTAAAGTAATAGTATTAAATGATTAGTACACAACCGTGTTATGAGCATGTGCACTTTTCAGCATTATAAGCAGATTTCCAGAAATAACATGCAACATGGAATGTTTATTTTAGGAATTTAACCATTACAATTAACAATCCATCATTTGAAATGCACAAGAAATCAACCAATCATCGATTAGAATGGCTGATCATCCCGTCAATACTGTTTACTTTTTAAGTCTGTTGGGGAAAAAAACGGCTTTAATGCATTTTCGTTTGTGTGATAAACCTTGTCAGAGGAGAGGTGCAGGGCAAGAAGTGAATACCACCGTTTATGCGCTGCTGCTGTTGCTAGGTTACCGTGACTGGCAGCTAATTAATCCGACAGACTCTTATTGATCTCGGCTGATGGAATCTGAGAAACCATCAGAACCTATGTAACATTTACAGTAGTCACTTTCCTCTTTTAATTAATTTAAATCGACAGGTTTGACTATTGATGTGTAATATTTTTCATTTTTCCTAATCTTAGATTAAGCTGCTTAGACATAACTTTAATGAAAGCTACTCAAATGGATCCCTGTTCTCTGGTAAACTCTGTTCCCCTATCTAAAACATTTTGCTGCTTTGCAGAAACAAGATCCTGTACAACACGTTTTGCTTTGCGTCCGTGCAAAACAAAACATTTTCTGACCCGTGGCCAGTCATTTACGGTTGGATTTGTTCAGGTTGAGAAATCAGCAAAGCAGGTGCAGCAGAGTGTTTTGTTGAAAAGCTAACCTTGACCTTGAAGTGCTTGTTCACAGGTCATAAAGTGTAAAAAAAAAAAAAAAAAAAGAGAGAAAGAAATCAAACAATTATAATATTTAAAAGTAATAGCAGTAGTGGTGGTAGGAATAGGGAAGTAGTGGAAGTAGTGGTAGTTGAAATTGTGGTAATAGTAATGGTTGCAGCAGTTTGTTTTTTTTGGGGGGGGGGGTTGTAGTAGAAGTGCTAGCAATAGTAGTGGGGGAGGTGGTAGTACAGTTGACCCCAACCAAATTTTCAGAGGTTATGTTCCTAGAGCACCGCGAATTTTGGATCCGGTGTAAAAAAAAATAAAAATTCAAAAAAGCATATAAGTGCCTATTTTATAGTTTAAACCCTAAATATGCCCCCAAAATACTTGAATTTAATTTCAATCATAGCTTAATACATTACCCTTAAAAAAGAATGTAAACCTGTATACTGTACAGTACTGTACTGTAGTGCTGTGTCTCCCGAGGTCCTATAATGTAAAATACCCAGATTACCCCTATACTGAATGTACTGCAGTTCAGGCAAGCGCATTTTCTTTGGTTGGTCGTGTATTTTTTGTTTTTTTGTTTAAGTACCATACAGTAAATACAGTAATAATTCACCTTCCAAAGCCGCGTTTTCCTCTATGATTGCTTTGTGTTTTATCTTTAGTACTAAAATATTTATACAGTATTATATTTTATATGGAAATTTAGCAGAATTTACACTAATATTTATGTTACATAATTAGCAAATTATATTGTTCTTAATAGTTTAGCGTTAAAAAGCATGATAAATTATATATCGACATGAAAAAAGAAAAAAAATTATAATAAAGAATAAAAAATTGTGGAGGATATTTGTGGTTTCTGCGAAATTGCGAGGGTTTCTGCTCACAATGATTAGTTAGATTCTAAGGAAAAATCCGCGAACGACTGAGGCAGCAAACTCTGAACCCGGAGTTGATCTGTAGTCGTAGTGGGGATAATGTAATACACTAGTTGGTAACTGTAGTAGTTAGAAATGGGGAAAAAATTTATTCAGTTACGTAACTTGATTGATTTGTGTGACATTTCATTTATCGACAAACTGACTCCAAAATCGATTTCTTTTCATTCACTTGCGCGGCACTCACTGGTATAATCAACATCCCTGCACGCATGTACTGTTTACTATAACACTATAAAACATTTACTATAAAACATATTTATTTTGTGTTTGTTTGCGTGTGTGTACAGCGCGCGTGTACTGGTCCTTATAACACACATGTGCGCGCGTGTAAAGAAAGTGCGTACAAACAGAAACACTTATTTTTCCTTTGTTTAAAGGTAAAGTGCAGGTTAATTTGTTTTATTTTCACTTTATATTTTGTATTAATTATTTTTATGTATTTATTTTTGGGCTGTGGAATGAATAATTTGAGTTTCCATTATTTCTTATGGGAAAATCCGCTTTGATTTACAAGTGTTTTGAAATACGAGCCCGCTTCCGGAACGAATTATGTTCGTAATCCAAGGTTCCACTGTATTAGTGGTGGTAATAGCAGCAGTAATCGAGTGGCGCTGATTAAAATCTTTGCTTAGAGCACAGACTCAAACACAGCATGGACACTTAGAAAACAAAAATGCAACTTTTTAAAATTCATATCACTAAAGACTATTTTGTTCAGTGCCATCTCACGGGTGCAACAGTGGCATTATGAGTAAGTAACGAATTTCTTTGCGTTATTTGCAAAAGAACGAGAACCCCGGGAAATTTAACTAATGCCACATCAGTAGTTCTCCAGAGGGAAACAAAGCGATGTGATTATTACACACTTGTGCAGCTTTGCCTCTCTGAATGATTCAGAAGGCCCTTGGGGTAATGTGGAATGCCAAACACAGACACGCTTGTTGCACCATAATTTCATCTGGATGCCTGGTGTCTCTTAAAATAATGCTTTGGACAGGGCGCAAACGCACATTCGTGAGGAAGCGCAGTAACTCAGCGCTGACTAAAATCAATCGCTCACGATGAGACAGTTTTTAAACCGATGTTCCAGCAATCGATGCACCAGAGTAATAAAACAAATCTGGGGCTTGTTCCCACACCATAGTACAACAAAACTGCCTGCTTAATTACAGTGCAGTCTTAACCACGTGGCCAGTACATAATGTTCCGTGGACAAAATGCGCAGGAAACTCTCCAAGAGCTCAAACTGATTGGGAAAAAAATTTCTGATTATTAAAACACATAGTGTTTAGGAACCATTGATCTCCCTGACAGCTCTGCTCCATCAGTGCTGTAGTTCATGCTCTACATTCATCTTTTATTATATTCTAAAAGGTTTTTACAGGAGCTGAGCGCAGGCAAGGAAGGGAAATGTGTGCCCGAAAAATTTGCAAATTACAAATTACAAGCACCTCAAATGGCGCGCTCGACACAGCAATGTTAGTGTCACTGTTACCACTAAAAAATATCGCTCCTCAGTCCCAATGTGTTTTATTAGGATCCAAGCACTATGACATCAGCACACATCTTACAGACACACACACTCACACTCTAGCCATGACAATGCTTTAAACTTTTGCCATATTTAGTGACATCAGCGTCCTGGCACTGGTGCTTGGGCTCGCTCAACTATATTTCCTTTTATATTATAACAGTGATTTGTCAACAACTATGATTTCTCTTTTATTATTTATCACAGAACAAAACCTCATACCTTTCTATTTATTTACAGTTATCTCAACAAGTTACTGTAGTTGCCGTTATCACTTAAACTACAGCAGCTATACCTCTACCGGACATCACCGTAGTCATCAATCTTACCGGGCATTACAAAGTGCCGACACTGGAGACTCCTTCCACAAATATTAATCACAGAGGAAATTGAGATTTTGTTGTTTTATCCAAATTCACTGACTCGATGAGTCAATTTTCGGGTGAGAACTCTTTCAGATTTCTTCAAACAGCTTTTGCAGCAAATAGAAACCAATGGTGTCTATTTTTTTTCAGTGAGATTTGTTTCTTCTTTTGCGTTTGTGAACAGTTGGTACAATACCACTACAGTACCTACTGGAATGGAGTGTGCAGCAGAAGTTTGGCAGTCTACCACTTATTCACAGCTCTAATATTATAGATTCCACATGCTTACTTCAATCTCGGGCTGTAGCTATTGAATATTTTAGTAATCGAGTATTCTACCAAAAATTTTATCGATTAATCGAGTAATCGGATGAAATGGACTTTTGCTTAATTAAACAGCAATGTAAAATATATAAGAGAAACAAAGAATTGTTTAATCGTTTAATTAATTGGTTTTCTTTTTAGAAAAATCTAGTTTTATTTTTTAAATGCATACAGCATTTTATATCACAATACAATGAATAGCTTAATACCCCTTTCTCACCTATGCGGTTTGACTCGCAGTGGGATGCGGTGTTAGGCACCGTGAGCCGCCGCGACTGCCCGCCGACGTTCCGCGAAGTTCTGCAAGGTCCGCCAAAAAAATTAAACATGTTTAAACATGTTTTTAAGGCGCGGAAAGATGGAAACGTAATCACAGCGCCAAAACTCGCGGTGAATCCTGATGAACCGTACTTCCGGCCACCGAGCGAAACTGCGTAGGTGAGATTAGGGGTATTAACGTTGACTGAGATGAATTAAGTGCATTACAGTGCCATACATTCTTATTTTAAAGCCTTTTCTCGGAAAAAAAGGTATTTCAAATGACTTTAAGGATCAAAAAAACTAAGGCACACAATGAAATAAATAATTATACAAAAACACTAATGTGCAACTAAACTTTCAGAACTTTCTAAAAAGTTCTAAAAAAAAGTTTCTAAATCTACATCTCAGGCATAACCATTTGGGATAAGCCTTTACTGACAATTTCTGTCGTTTTCTCTTGCTGCCTTCTTTTTCTCCTGGCTCGCTGATATTTTTATCGCTCCTTTCCATTTTGCAGCCCACAACAGAACGCGCCATCAAATCAATACACAGCTAAATGTTTGCGTCTCCTTCCGGTTTTTGGGTGACGTAAGCGCTTCTTCTTTGTTGATATTTACTGGCGGCTTGCATCCGGAAGCGCGCTGTCAACAAATAATTGCGCAAAAAAAAAAACATAACGCAAGCTTTTAAAATTAATTAAACGAAGCTTCGAGGCAGAACATTTTGCCTCAATCATTTTTTGTAATCGAGTTACTCGATTTACTCGACGAATCGTTTCAGCCCTACTTCATTTAAATAACGCATCGATTGATCCGTTTATTTTTAGTCGTAGATTATATGGAGAGTCCATCCTAGAAACTCCCAGTAGAATGAGTACATTGATAGTCAACACTGTCGAGTCTGAGGTGAGAATTTAACAGCACTGTGGAAGAACAGATATTATAGTCAGTATGTCGTTTGGTACATAGTGCTTGGTTTATGTAATCTGTGTTAGTGTTTAGGAAGTGTGTGGGATTTAGTCACAGGGTTATATCGTGACATGTTCTTAGCCTGAGTGTTTAGGGACACTTTGACTTGTTCTTGTTCTTAACCCGCTTTCGATCCTCATTAAAGGATATACACCTTTATGGCAACTGGATTTGAGGCATCAATATTCACTCCACCCTTAATCCATTTTCGACAGCTGGTTGTGTGAAGCAGTTTTATGAAAATGTGTGAAAATCTGTTTTATTACGAGAGGAATGTCGCACATGTTTGGTTTTGGCAGTCATGGCGAGACTGAAATACACACTCTGCATATATTTTTTTACTTAAATTTGTACACTAAACAGGTAGACTGCTCTGTGTGTGTGTGTGTGTGTGTGTGTGTGTGTGTGTGTGTTTGTGTGTGCTCGCAAGAGATTCTCAGGGCTTCTTCGAGGTGTGCGACTCTTCACAGAGCGCGCATTCATGGCGGAGCCGCGTCTGAATTATGCGTGGATTTTTTTTTTCCCACCCTCGTCCTACAGTATGTTGCTAGGCAACTCCTACCACGAGAGGCATGTGCTGCCAGCCCCAATCCTCAGCACAGTCACGCGCTATTAAATCCAGCAGCACCTCTTCCTCACTCTCATGCACATCATAGAGGTTAAAGGACATTAGACACAATCAGCAGACATGACGCGCTACGTTTATCGCTCGAAAACAACGTCTCCGTCTTGAGATAAGGATCGATCGCTGGCTCTCATCATCCACAGCTTTGGTCTTTTAGGAAGTCTGCCAGAGGCCGGAGTGGACGTCGTTTGTGTCACAGTGGTACCGGAGTTATATATGCATTTGCTTTTTGTTAGTCCCACACACACACACACACACACACACACACACACGGATCTTCGAGTTGATCGAAACAGACTTGACGTATTACAAAATATTAGAAAGCATTCTCTTCTATCATCACGGCATAACCGCTGTGGAAAAGATGATGGAAATAAATGCAAATAGCTCTGGAGGTGACACAACCGTTCTATATTTCCTGCTTCGACACTAATGCAGCTTGACAGGATTCAATGTCTTTTCTGCTGTGCACACATTTTCAAGCTCATTTTCCTTCTGCCTTTGTTTCCCATTCCTCTTTTTTTTTTTCTTTTTTGGTTTTGTTACTGTACGAGTGTATCAGCAACCAGTTTGTCATGTCACTCATCATATTACAGCTTTGGTTCGCCCCAAGTGCTCACACTCCTGATTTCAGTTCCCTGCTGGACGTTAAACAGTAAATAAAACACGGCCGAGTGGAGACACATGACTGCCTCTAATCTTAACCGATGTAATAACCTTTCATTCTGTAACACGATGTGGAAAGAACGTTGAGTAATGCTGGTGTGCCCATGCTGGCAAATATAGGCAGTCGCTTCAGTGTGCAAAAACGTCTGTTCACACACACTGTCAGAATGTGACTTTAGACGAACGCTCTGAAAACGCCTGTGGATTGTCACTCATGCCACCTATAGCGTGCTAGCTTGCTAGCTTGGGCTGCTTGGGTTTTTTTTTTTTTTTTTTTTGCTCAACTGTCAGCAGACGTTTTCCAATGTCTGTGTGAAGTGAGGTGGGTGGACTGCAGACACTTTTGAAAAGTGCTGCTGCTGGCATGCTTTTTTTTTTTTTTTTTTTGGTCACAGCAGAGCTTATAAAGTTTTTAGGAAATAAGAAAAGCTCAAGTTCAACCACCTAATTTTTTACTTCTTGACCAAACAGGTTGCAAATTGGGAGTTCCCAATCTATCTATACATATAATAAAACTGTAAAGTTATTTGTGGTAAAATAATTTTGCGGTATGTAAGATGAGTAATAGAACACATCAAGGTGGTTTTGAAAATATTGAGGTGTACGCCATTAAAAAATATTTCTTTACAAATATTCCTTTGTAACGGAATAACTTAAGTGGAACATAAAATTAAGCAGTATCACACAAGAGCGAGTGCTGTTGTCATGAATATCAGTACGGCTGTGAGGTAGTTTATGATTTGTTTGTTTATTTTAACCAGTTATTGTGATCTACCAACAGATATCCTTCCACAAGTGGCAGAACTAACTAACTAACTAATAAACCATGGAGGTGTTTATTTTCTTTTCTTTATATTTCTACTCATTCTGCTTTACAATATATCAGCTTCATTAACTTCCAGGTTCCGGAGTTAAGTCCTAATTAGCGTTAAACGTAAAGCTAATGTGCGATGCAGGATGTACAATCCCATGTCCCACACACCAAGTAGGGCACTTGAATAGGGGTCACAAATAGATTTGGGATTTAGCCTTGTGTTGGAAGCAATATCACACTCGATGCTGGGCCATTGTGCTGAATATCAGCATGGCTGTGATCCCTTCAGCACTCAAGCTGCACCCTCATGCACCACATGTATCACAGCTGTGCTGATATTCAAGCACAACAGCACTCCCTCTCGTGTGGTATTAAATAAATGTAAATTTTTTGCAAGTTGCTCTGTTAGGAGTATCACAGCAATAACATAAGAAAAATACAGAAATAGGAAAACAATCCACTTCTGGCTTGTAAGATTAACTTACTATGTTACACCATACTGGCTGTTACACATACTGATTGTTTTCTATACAAGCGCACAGCAAACATTTTATGCCTTAATCAACCCTTTAACGTTCTGCTCAACATTTTGGTAAAGCACATTTTGAGTCAGTATATGACACTGAAAAATGTGATGAACTTAATGTGATTGAGCCATCTCTACCACTTGGTTGAGGAATGCTATGCCAAAAAAATCACTACAGTATATGTCACCGTCTCTTGAATTCTATACCTTTTCCACTGCTTTAGAGCATAGCACAGGAAATAAAGTGGATCTAATGCCTGAAATAATTTATTCTTACATTCTCGGCATTAGGCATACATCCTCATCAACAGAGACTTAGATATACACTACCGTTCAAAAGTTTGGGGTCACTTTCTAACTCCATGATCGTTTCTGATTTTTATTTCGTTCTACATTGTAAAGGAATGCTGAAGGCGTCCAAAAAATGCATTAATCTCCTTTGAACAGTTAATGGTGAGATGTGT
>JAOVVB010000027.1:15556084-15570272 GCA_028570985.1 Heterobranchus longifilis | reverse complement strand
GGGAAGCCAGTGCATATACAGTAGTTAAGGATCGTTTCACTTTCAGTACCGGTTTTTCAGTATTCATATTCCAACTGAATTCATTGTTGACTTTGGTATGTGTTTCATTTTAGCATGTATAGTGATGCAGCGAAAAGATTTTCTTTTTCATTTTATTCGCGTTGTCTAGATCCTGTTGAACTTGTTTGTAGAATTCTGTGGAAGTCATTTTAAAACTTGGAGAAAATTTTTTTTATGAAGCTTAATGCTTTTTTTTCTGTCAGTTGAATCAGACTGCATGTGATTTAGTCTGCTTTCAATTAGTTTTTCAAGTCTGACTGGTGAGTCAACCAGCACGAACGTCATACTTTTCGCTTTGTTCGATATTTGGTTTGGTCTCACAAAGAAAATGTACTCGTAATATTCATCAGAAATGGTCAGAAATACATTATTTGGAAAAGACAGTAAAAGTAGTCCAAGTTTTGTGAGACAGAAATCTAGTCCGGGAAATCTATATCTGGGAAAAATGGCATTTCTTCAAACCTACAACAAAGTCATTTTGGCAGTTTAAACCTTGTGTCTCAATTCTAATATTTCTACAAATCATGCTGCTCATATCCTTAAACAAAAAGTACACAACTGCATGCTGTACAACAACTGCATGTTTCGATTCTCTTCCTGCACTTGGGTCGAATCTGGGTTCGAAATACTTCCTCCTTGATGTCAAAATTGGCGAATTGGAACCAGGCCGAGACCAGCTCGCTCAGACTCTTCTCGTTGTGTGCAGGTTGTTTTTCTTCCACACCTGAGTGTTATTGCTGCGTTCTCACCTGCATGAAGAATCACCAGGGTTCCGTTTGAACCGACTAATTCCTGCGTATGTGAAATCACACCTCTCTTTTTGGAATGCATTTTTGGAACACGAGTCTCGTCAACTTGTGACTACACGCATTATATACTAGGAGGCATGCAGCATGCGTTTCATTTATACATTTTTTTTTTTTAATACAAGAAGGTAGATAGCTGCCTCAGGTGCAGAAGATAGCTGCCTTTTTAGTACCTGTCAAGGACTAACAAATCAAAGATGGTTCCCTTTTTTTAATGTTACTTTAGCTGCAAATTACTTTTATTAGATTAAACAATGTACAGTATCTAAAAAAATATATATATATACTGTATATATCTGTATATATGATAGGCTCTGGAATAATCGTTTGGGGACTAGAGAGATGAGCAAGGGGGAAAAAGAAAACAGCCATTACAACATAGAACACTGAACTCTTAGTTCTTGTGTCAGCATTTTTGATGTTGTTAAGCACTCAGTGATGATACCTCTGAGAAATGATGCGCACACACACACATACACACACACACTCTCTCCACCTGGTTTAACCTCGAGGCAATTAGCTGAATAACACTTGGCATGTACTTGTGAGCTTGCAAAACTGTCGTGATAAATAATAGATGTGATGAAAATCTCAAACTGATTTTTATCAGCCAGGTGGAAGCAAGACAGGCCCTTACCTGACTGATCTGAGACGTCTTTAGCCATCAAAGATGATCAGAGCAGATCTGGCAGGACAAACGCACTTCTATTGACCGCAGCGCTGTTCACGATGGGCCGCTGGAGAAACAGCCTGCGGTTGTCTGGTTAAAGCTTGCTGTCACTGAATGGAATCACACACTGCTGTCTACTGTCATGTGTTTCTGTGTGCCACTGAGTGAGCATTTACCCTATTGCTCTGCCTGCCTATATGAGCCACCGTGATGGAGGAGATGCTAATACAGCACTGTTCTGTATACTGTATATACACTAATAACTTTGACCTTTTGAAGATGGCTTTTTGAAGGCTTAAGTCTTATCTTGAAATTTACCTAATTTTTACTCTGGATTTTATTTCAGCACAGTGGCTTAGTGGTTAGCACTGTTACCTCGCACCTCCTGGGTCCGGGTTCGACTTCCACCTCGGGTCAGTGTGCATGGAGTTTGCATGTTCTCTGCTTGGCGGGTTTCCTACGACAGTCTAAAGACTTGCAGATTATACATGAATGAGTGTTTGAGTGTGTGCCCCTCCCCTGTGTGCCCATCCAGGGTGTATTTTTCGATGGTAAACATCGAAACCTGCCTCGTGCCCTAAGATCCTAAGACCTGTAAACAGCTGCTCATGATTGGATAGTCACAATTCCTGCTTTAAATACACCCAATTAGTGGCTTCACTTCTAGCTCAAAATCCTTACTGTTAATGGGTGTCACGCCTCCCCCTGCCCCAGTGTGGGAACTCGCATTGGTTTGGTCTTGGTATTGTCCCGTTCTTGTCCTGGCTTGGTCTCAACCCTATAAATACTTGGTCTTCTCCCCTAAAGACTTTGTCTCGGTTCGTTAAAGACTTGGTCTTGGCCTGTTGTTATCCTGCCTTGGTTTCTGACTTGGTCTTGAGCCCTAAAGATTTGGCTTTAACCCTATAAAGACTTGATCTCGACCCCTTAAGACTTGAGGCATTTTCACACTTGGCACAATTGATTTATACTGTGCCCCACTCCCCAACTGGCCAGCATTCACATTATTTTTATTTTCCATCCTCTCTGCTGCAGCAGGTGGCAGTATGCACATGATGTAAAAACAACTTTGGTCTTAACCCTATAAAGTGTTGGTCTTGACCCCTAAAGACTTGGTCTAGTCTAGATCATGATATACTTTGATCCTTGTCATGGTTGTCTCTCTTATTCATGGGCATTATTCTTGTTGGGTGCCGTCTTTTGCTTCTTTTTACAACAAGCTGTATATTGAACCCTCCTCCTTTGATCAGTCTTGGGAAATATAGATACCCTTAGACATTCACTCATTTACCCACTACAGACAATGGGAAACACCAATTAGTACGTCTTTTCACTGTGGGAGAAAACCCATCGAGCATGGGGAGAACATGAAAATATCAAGCACACAGACCCAAGGTAGGACTTTTTGCTTGCTTTTCTACTTCATCAGCTATGGCTGCGGAGGTCAGAGTATGAAATTGGAGAGGACAGACAGCACTTATGATGTCGTGTTCTTATCTGTGGTCCACTTCAATGCTGAGGTATGGTTGCGTATTTGATTCGAATCGTGCCTGAGTATGCTATACTGTGCCTGAGATCACCTTTTCAAGTGGACTCAAGCATGGAAGGCTGATCCGTGCCTGGCTGTTATACATAGTGTTCACCTTGTTCCTATACTTTGGGTTCAAGTGTACTGGGATTCGTGCTTGGGCCCAGAGTGTGAAAGCATCGTAAGTTTCCTGAGAGAGGCTCCAGGCTGCCGAGACCCCACAGGCACATACAGTAAGGAAAATGGATAGATTGGAAAAGAAACAGAAGACAACTATAGACGTGAACTTTTTTTTTATATGTTCTTTTTTTTATATGTTTTTATATGTAATGTGTATCCATTAAAACTCTTTCAGAACTTGTTATGGTCAATGTGCATCTTGAACATGGTTTTAGTAGAATGTAAAATATGTAAATGTTGCATCATATACAGGTACAAGTACAAGTACTGCATTATGTTTTCACTGCAAGGTTACTTACACTTCAGATCATTAGATTTCCCATAACTTCTTGAAATTCTAAATAAAATTTTTATATTTTACACCCAAAGTATACAATTTGGAATCACTGTAAACTAAATACAGGCATTTGCACAACCTTGTTTTGCTGGTAACCAAAGCACTGCTAGCTTTAGGAAATGGAAAGGGTGCAGAATTGCCCAATAGAATGCTTTGTGCTTTCTTTGTGATAAATGGGTCTCTCCTCTGTAAATGTTATTATAAAGTAAGACTCTAACGCTTATAAAGATGACTGTGAAGAACTGTTGTAGCCAGCAAGTCGTGACTACATTAGCAAAGGCGGACGTCGTTCCCGGCTGCAAGTTTGGATTCTGCGTTGGATCAACACGGTTGAGTGAGTGGAACATTAACAGAACCGGCCAACAATTGATGGCAACGCGAAATCTTACCCAAACACAAAGAGTGCCAGGATGTAGCTCTGCCAAAAGACTTGGTCTGAATTTTTTACGTGTGTGTGCATGTGGCTGGAAGTAAAGAGCTCCGGTTTTTATCTCTTTTCATTCCTGTACCAAAAGCCATTCGGCCAAGAAGTTCTTTGATTTCCAGCTCCTCAAAAAAATAGAATAAAAAAAATGGTAGAGAAGTGCCTTGAGTGTATGTCTGGTTTCCTTCAAACGTAACAGAGTCCCTGCGTATGCGAGTCACTTCATAAAAGGTTTAATGTGGCACAAATCTTTTGACATGACCCTGTACAAACATCAACTCTTTATACAGCTGTCTAAAGAGTCGTCACGCATCAGCTCTCTTTCAACCTTAAACTTGTGACCCCACTGGGAACCAAGTCGGACGCCCGAAGGAAAGCATTCTTTCGCGCTTTTATCTGTGATGGCAAACTCGCCTCGGCAAAGGTGTCAACGTTAGCATTCAGAGCTGTCGGAGCTGGGAACACCCGGAACAAGTCATTATGTCAGAAATACCCGTCCTGATCTAGGCTGTAATTTCATTATGCTGTATTTTGGCGCTAAACTGTTTTCCCAGATGGAGGTCAAAAAGTCATCCGAGCCTTGATGAGAAAGAAGCAGAATAAAAAAAATCAGATTCTGTGTCATTATATAGAAGTCACGGGTCCTGATGCCAGCTTCGATGCACAATCTTAAGAACCATGGCAAACAGTTTAAACCAATTATCTGCAGGAAAACCACCCAAAACATCACACAAACTCTTTGACCTTGTGACTGCGGATTAACACTCAGTGCTCCTTTTCTTAGAAAATGACAAGTCCTGGGATTGAACTGTAGAAAGGAGGATGTTTTCTACTAACAGAGTCATGGAAGAACCGAGGGTATTTCTCGGTCAATAACACAATGCCCGCTTGTTTTCTTTTGCTTTCCTTTGCAGCACAACAGAGCTCTGTTTGCTTCTATACTGCCGTTTTGGTCAACCCCGAACGAGTCCGACCTCGACGGATACGCTTGTCAAGTCAACTTCAGACTGTATCTCTACCTTCGAGTGCAGACACTGAACTTTAATTGGTTCCATTGCTGTTTCGCCGCAGCCAAATAGAAAGACTTCTATTACATGGATCGTCTGTACGCAATCATGGCATTTGGCTTTTGCTCAAGCACTGGCAAAGCCGTTTGAATGAGGAAGGATGTTACGGATTACACAAACAAGGATAGGGTATATTTTAGGCAACTCTCAAACCTTGCTAAGCAGTTTTATTTCCAAAATCTGTACACAGCACAGTTCTTCTTCTTCTTCTTCTTATCTTGTAAGATTCTATGGAGAATTCTTCAACAGAGTGTTTTCTTGTAAGAAAAGTGCCCTGGTAGACTTTAGTGCTTTTAGAGTTACACTTTTCCACCACTCCAACACCTCCACATGGAATCCTGTGGGAAGATCCTGCAAAGAGGCCATTTTGGTAAAGACCTGATCAAAAACAATCTTGAGATGTCTCGGCTTTTCACCTAGTGACATCAAGCTTCCTTTTTTTTTGGTAACCTTTAATGAAGATCACGAGTTAGTCCGACAATCGACAATAACAAACATTACCAGTGAAAAATTTGTCTTGGGCTATTTTGAGGACATTCTCCAGTAAATTAACTCCGGCTGCATTTGCAGACCAAATTCTCAAATTAAATTTTCAGCCTCCAAATCTACAGCAAGGGCAAGTCACATCTTCGCTCTGAGACGCTACAACAACCTGCATTAGTGATGATAAATTCGAGCCAGAGGGCGAGCTAGTTAGATAGACGATTTCCGCTAGGCCTGGTGAGAGTAGTGTTGTGGTTACATTGTTTTCCCTGGAGCGTTTTGCTTTTTCATATTTGCATGAATGATGTAAACAAACCAAAAAAAGAATGGCAAACATAAAATTAGCATAGAATGTGCAAATGAAATTATTAGGTTGCTATGTTAACTTATAATGACCAGTGTGATAAAAGGATACAGTGTTAGCATTGCTCACTCACTCACTCATTGTCTATACCGCTTTATCCTCGGCCATGGTGGGCCTGGAGCTTACAGGCAATTTGGGAACGCCAATTAGCATAATCTGCATGTCTTTGGACTGTGGGAGGAAACCCACTAAGCACGAGGAGAACATGCAAACTCCAAGCACACTGACCGAGGTGGAAATCGAACCGACAGTGCTAACCACTCAGCAACCGCCACAGTGTTAACATCTAAATTTAAAATGATTCCACGAACCGCATCCGTTTTTTTATTTATTGACAGGTAATGGACTGGTACCTCCAACACATTGTCAGTCTAATCCTCCTTCATCCCGCCTCATTACGCTCTAATTTGCACCTCCGCTGAAAGAGCGAAAGGGAATGCTGTGGGGAATCGTGACGCTCGTGTTTGCCTTCAGCTCGAAAACACTTCCCACGAGAGGGAGGCGAGAGCACTAAATGTTTACGCGTGAAGGTTCAACCCTCTGTTTTTTGTTGTTTTTTTCTTTCCGAAAAACAGCTCTGACTCACGACTGGCAGGCGTGAATGTGCTCAGCTCCACTGGCTCCTGTTTCGTCAGTGACCACAAGACACGTGAAAATGACACACAAAGCCCATATCTATATCTACGCACGTGGGATCAAATTTACTAAGCAAAATTTGCTGATTATGTAGCAAAGCAAAAAAAAAAAGATTATTCTTTTTTTTTTTTTTATCACAAATTCTGCTTTTAGTCCAAGTTTTGTGTCAACTGCCAGTGTTACATGTAATCCTACAGGAAGCAGCTGCATGGTGGGCGAACGGGGGCGCATTCAAAAAGCGCTGCCTCCGGCTGGTTTTTCAGGTCTCAAGGGAGCGCTTCGAAAAAGCTAAAAAAACTTTTTTTTTTTGAAAAGCACCTATTGTTTACTTTTTTTTCACTTTCTGGGCAAGGACACAGGTTTAGGAGGCAAAAAATACATGATGAAATCTAATTGGATTTACAGGACGCTATATTATATTTCCAATATTCCAGTGATGCAATGAAAATAATGTCTGTTGGTGGCAATGTCACAGACGAATGTTCTTCATTTTCTGCCTCCAAAGCGGAAACAAAGCCAAAGAACTTTAACCGATAATATGGAGTTATAACCAATATTAGTGAGATCATTGACATCAAGCTAGGTTAGAGTGTTAGCTCATTCTAACTAGAAATGGAAATAGTGTTCTGGCATGTGGTTAGAGCTATTGTGGTAGTCCAAAGACATGCAGGTTAGACTAACGGGCAATTTGGGAACGCCAGTTAGCCTAATCCGCATATCTTTGGACAGTGGAAGGAAACCGGAGTACTCGGAGGAAACCCACCAAGCATAGGGGGATCATCCAAACTCCATGCACACAGACCCCGAGGTGGTAATCGAATTCAGATCTTGAAGTAAAAGCTTAATCTTGACTTTGTTATGCTAGCAATCGACCCCCTTTTGATTCAATCTGGTCTGGTCCTGGTCTTGGACATGACAAATTTCTGTCTTGACAAAACCCCTGCTTGGAAAAGGATTGAAGGATGTACAGTACAAACACATTTTCAGTTGCTGTGTCGTTAAAAAGCTGATTCCATGACACCCCTTCCAACTCCATGGTCTTTCCTGATATTTATTTTTGTCTGCATTGTAAAACAATACTGAAGGCGTCCAAAATATACAATAATCTTCTTTGAACAATTGATATTGAGATGTATCTGTTACTTATGCCCTGTATAGCCTTTATAACGGCTCTAATCTAAGATGCTGGTTGTTAATCGGTGATTTCTGTGGCTGGTAACGCCAAATAAACTTCTCCTCTGCAGCAGAGGTACGTTTTGGACTTGCTTTCCTGGGAAGGTCGTCATGAGAAACATGGTGCTTGATGGGTTCTTGCAAGAACCGTTCCATAACTTCATGTCTTAAAATAATACCTGACTGTTGTTGTGGTTGTTGTTACTTAATTACCTAATGCCATGTGTGTTATTTCATAGTTTTGAAGTAAATCCAGTTTTGTTCTAGAATGTCGAAAATAAATCCAAACTTGTGTCCAAACTTTTGACTGGTACTGTATACGCAGGATGCTTATTTCCCCTGTACACTATATAAATGTCCCTGAGTGTTTGTGTCCTGTCCACCCTACATTATATATTTTTTTTCTGATTAGCCTAACTGTAGGATGCCCAATGTTTTTTTTTTTTTTCAGTCTAGCCGTTTCTATATTCCGCTGCCACACTATCGTAAATGATATTTATTTAATGATTTTCAATCTAGCTCCATCTAAAGCTTTCTTTTGTAAATAATGGTGTTATAATAAAGATGTTCCTTTGGATATTCTCCAGGCCTGCCAGAGGGATGAAGATAAAAGACGTACTGGAAAACATTTCGCCCACAGTGTCTGCATCAATCGGGCAAAAATACAACCACGACTGTGGTCTCTGACGTGCAGTTTCAGACGATGAAAACAATAAAATGATTCAGTGAAAAATGGATTTCACTATTATGAATATAAAAATATTACAGAAAACAATCTCTTTTTAAAATGATACACATTCGATCATGTAATGCCGTGGTGACTTGTTTGTTTTGGAACTGGTCTTACAGCGCACTCTGGTGGTGTTAGTGTAAACTACGCAAGTCGACTGTAGCCTCAATTTTTTTTCCTTAATGTCATTGTCTCATCGTCTATACCGCTTTATCCTGTGTACAGGGTCACAGGGGTCTGGATCTGTGCCCTAAGTCCCAGTTGGCCTAATCTGCATGTCTTTGGAGTGTAGGAGGAAACCGGAGTACCTGGTGGAAATGCACCAAGCACAGGACATGCAAACTCCATGCACACAGAGACCCCGAGGTGGGAATCGAACCCAGACGCTGGAGATGCGAGACGACATGCTAACCACTAAGCCACCGTGCCGCCTGTTCCTAATGTATCCATGTCATAATTCTCAGTGTTTTGTGTTTTAAGACGCATTTCTGTGTCTTAATATATTTGTAAAGAATGCTTATTGGACTTACACTAGCCTTCCTGTGAGCTCAAACCTGGCTGGACGTTCTCCTCTGACAAGCTTGTTCAAACCCACCGTATCAAGACAAACACTAAAATCACTGACCAGAGATTATTGTTCCAGATTATTATCATTATTATTTTTGTACTGTATTAAGTGTAGGACTGGAGATGATTATGAGATTCATTGTTGTTCCTGGCCTTCCTACAACATTTTTCAATTGATTGATGATTGACTTTCTTCTCATCTTCAATATCATTCATGATATCAGTGTGATAGACACTCTTTGCGTGTGGTGGTTAGCACTGTCGCCTTGCACCCCCAGGGTCCGGGTTCGATTCCCGGCCCGGCTCGATTCCCGTCTCTGCATGCATGGAGTTTGCATGTAATCCCCGTGCTTGGTGGGTTTCCTCCGGGTACTCCGGTTTCCTCCCACAGTCCAAAAATATGCAGGTCAGGCTAATTGGCGTTTCCAAATTGCCTGTAGTGTGTGAATATGTGTGTGCCTTGCGATGGATTGGCACTCTGTCCAGGTTGTACCCCACCTCGCGCCCTAAGCCTCCTGGGATAGGCTCCGCGACCCTGAATACAGGATAAAGCGGTGAAGAAGATGAGTGAGTGAGTGAGTGAGTGAGTGAAAGATACTCTTTGCTATGACACTGTAGTTTCGTTTCTTCTTGCTTAAATACTGTGGTTTAATAATGTTGACTATGAGAACTTTAGGAATTACAGTGTTAGCCCATTCACCATTGGAATAATTATCATATACACTATGTACACTCACTTGCTACTTCATTAGGTACTGTGTACATTCAATTGCTTGTTAACGCTAATATCTAATCAGGCGTCAGCTCAGTGGTTAGTGGTTAAGGCATTGGACTACGATTCGGAAGGTCCCAGGTTCAAATCCCACAACCACCAACTTGTCCCTGTTGGACCCTTGAGGAAGGCCCCGTAACCCTCAACTGCTCAGATGTATAATAAGATAAAAATGTAAGTCGCTCTTGGATAAGGGCATCTGCCAAATCCTGCCAATCACATGGCAGCAACTCAATGCATTGTAGACTTGGTCAGGACGAGTTCAAACCGAGCATCAGAATGAGGGAAAAAGTTGATTTAAGTGACTTTGAACGTGGCATGGTGGTTGGTGCCAGATGGATTGCCGTGTGTGTATTTCCGAAACTGCTGATCGACTGGGATTTTCGCACACAACCATCTCTAGGGTTTATAGAGAATGGTGTGAAAAAGGTAAAATATCCAGTGAGAGTCAGTTCTCTGGGTGAAAATGGCTTGCTGATATCATAGATCGGAGGAGAAAGGCAACAATAACTCAAATAACATCTTGTTACACAATTGAGTGCACAGCCTTCAAGCAGATGTTCTACAGGAGAGGAAAAACACACCGGGAGAAGAATGGGAAACTGAGGCTACAATTAGCATAGGTTTACCAAAACTGGACAATGTGAGGGTCAAAATTCAGCGTAAACAAGATGAAAGTATGGCTCCATCCTGCCTTGTATAAATGTTTCGTGCTGCTGCTGGTGGTGTAATGATGTCGAGGACATTTTGTTTGCAAACTTTGAGGCCCTTTGTCCCAATTGAGCATTGAGTTTAAATGCCTACTTGAGTACTGTTGCTGACCATCTCCATCCCTTTATGACCACAGGATAACACATTATGTCACAAAGCTAACATCATCTCAAACTGGTTTCTTGAACATGACAATGAGTTCACTGGACTCAAACCACCTCCGCTGTCACCAGATCTCAATCCGGTAGAGAACCTTCGGGACGCAGCGGAACGGGAGGATGTGAAGCCAAGAAATCTGAACTGACTGCGTGATGCTACCATGTCAATATGGATTAAAAAATCTCTAAAGAATGTTTCCAGCACCTTAGTAGTATCTACATATGGCAGGAAGAATTAAGGCTGGTTTGAAGGGAAAAGGTGCACCTAATAAAGTGTGATTGTTTATGGAAACATGGCACAGACATGACATGCCAAGCCAGTGAATAATTGTTAATTATAAAGATAAAATAAAAAAATCAATCAGGCAGCAGAAGATAATCATACATTTGATGATCAGACCCCTTTCTGCTCCACTAGATGGCAGGTGGAGCTTAGGGAAAGTGTGCGTGAGCACGTGTGTGTGAGCGCGCGTGTGTGTATGTATCCACACCGCCCCTCCTGAGTGTTTGCGTCTAATTATCTCTGTGGTCCACAGAGAGACAAGTCTGACACCTGTCTGTTTTCCCAGTACACTCAGTCGCTCTCTGTGTCTCATTCACTAACTCTATTCCTCTCTCACCATCCCTCTATCATTATCCACACTCATCTTTTCAGCACAACCACACACACACACACACACACACTCACTCATTTTTATATGTATAAAAAATCCCCTAAGGAGTTCTTGAGTTTGACCCTATGCAGGGACGCGTTTACACGCCAAGTAGTTTAAAAACAGAACAGCTCAACGAAAACATTGCGAAAGCTTCGGCTCCAGAAATATTGGCACCCTTTTTGGCAATAATTTTGTGACTTAACAAATTTTTTTGTAACTACAGAATTTTTTTCTAGGGTGCCAATAATTTTGTAACTTAACACATTTTTTTGGTGGCTATAGAATTTTTTTCTAGGGTGCCAATAATTTTTTAACTTAACAAATGTTTCTGTAACGACAGATTTTTTTTTTAGGGTGCCAATAATTTTGTAATTTAACAAATGTTTTTGTAACTACAGAATTTTTTTCTAGGGTGCCAATAATTTTGTAACTTAACAAATGTTTTTGTATCTACAGAATTTTTTTCTAGGGTGCCAATAATTTAGTAACTTAAATGTTTTTGTAGCTACAGAATTTTTTTCTAGGGTGCCAATAATTTTGTAACTTAACACATTTTTTGTAACTATAGAATTTTTTTCTAGGGTGCCAATAATTTTGTAACTTAAGAAAGGAAACGCAACTATTATCATATAAAAAACAGGAAGTTCGTATTTGTTTATTTATTTATTGATTGACTGTTGAAGGGTGCCAATAATTTTGGAGTTAACTGTAACTGTTGGAGTTTTCTGTTTCTTTCTCCTTCTTGTTATATCTGTCTGTCTGTCTTTCCTTCTGTATATTTCTCTCTATCCTTCTCTCTGCATCCCTCCATCCTGATCCACACATTCTTGTCTCCTCTACACATGCCACGTTTGCAAAAGCACGCTTCACCGAGTAACCTTTCTGTGACTCCCCAAGCTGCCAGGCCTGCCCGTGTTTTTGCTTCCTCAACATTTTAATTACCTTTGTCGCAACGACCAGACGTTTGTATATTTAGTTTATTTTTTGTTACATTTGAAGCCTGTTCCCATCCTTAAGGTAACCTTTGACCTTACCAAGGCATAAACGATGTTGGGAAATGGATCGCCTTTCCGTTAGGTGCGATTCCGCCAGTGAGATTTCATGCACTTTTTTTTTTTATTCCCCTCGAGCCGCAGAACATCCCTGATAGAGTAAATAAATAAAAAAAATAAAAATAAATAAATAAATAAACCTGCTCACAAAGTCCATTAAAATGGAAGGCAGCACCGGGGTGACTTTAGCTCCTAATTAAAAACAGATGTGTCCATTTAATATTCTTAATACTTGGAGGGAGACAGACAATCACTGCAGAAATATCTATTTGCCTCATTAAATTGAGAGGCTTGATCATGATGAGGGAGAGAATAATGAATGAAGACGGGCATGTTTACCAGGTTGTCTAAATAGAGTTTGCCAGGAGAGAAGCAACGCACGTCATAGAGAGAGAAAGAGAGAGAGAGAGAGAGAAAGAGATGTACACACATGCGGCCTCGCAACGAGAAGGAGAGTTAATGTTTATTATGACTGACATAACGAAAGCCGAGCACGCTGACGAAACAGAAAGGACGAGTTTGGGCAAATCACATCGCTGTCAAAGAACAAGCTAGCTCCTGCTCCTAATTTTCTGGTGATGCCATTAATACGGCGCATACTAACGACACAGTGCTTGTTCAGGTGGCTTGTTCCTTTCATCATTTTATCCCTGGGGAAAAATCTTCAACCACAACGGAGTTGATCAGTCAAGAAGCTACGATATGGTCCGAAATTACCCAAAAACGTTCCAGTAATATTCAGATTAAAAGGGGTGGCAATCTATCACGGGGCACACTCACATACACATTCACACACTATGGGCAATTTGGGAACGCCAATTAGTAATCTAATCTGCATGTCTTTGGACTGCGAGAGGAAACCGGAGTACCCGGAGGAAACCCACCAAGCACGAATCAGTGTAGCTGAACTCTGTAGCATTAATGTGATGGGCAGGTTGGAAATACAGAATTCTGTATATTGTTTACTAATTGGGGCCCAAGGACTATGAATCACTCATCGCCATCACTCTGATAACACGCTTTTATTAGTGCTAATGTAATAATGTGCAAAGACTCTCTTGTCTTTTTGTGTTATTTTTCTTTCAATCACCCGGACCGTTTTGGAGATCTTAACATGCTTAAAACCCATGGAAAATGGCACACAGGTTGAAATCTGTTGCCATTAGGACGCCTGGGAGTCTGGGCCCTGAGCGTGACCAGAAAAGACAGGTCCAGCTGAGACACTGCTTAAACTTACTATGCCATATTCAGTGACTTTATCATTCAGTTTGGAGGTCTTAACATGCTTAAAGCGTGGTGCGCTCGGGTGGTGATGGCACAGGTGTATTGGCCCACTCATCGTCGCATTTCAATTTATTCTTATTCGGTTTCATAGAAGAATTGTAGACAAAGTAGGATGTATTTATTCATTCATTCATTTAGTCATTCATCTTTATTCTAGTTGGAGGATTCTTGGGTGTGAGGTGAGAACATTCCCTGGACGAGACTCTGCACACCCACACTCACGCTCACAGACTAATTCAAACCTAGAGGCAATCTTGCCAAGCCTACTGACTAGAGCACCTTGAGGAAACATACAGAGAACGTGTGGAACTCGACACAGACAGTAACCCAGGATGCACCTGTGAGCTGTAAGGCAGTGACCTTGCCTAGCAGGTGTACCACAATGCCTACATGATCTGTTTAAATGGTGCATTTGGAGGAGGAATAAAACAAAGAGAGGTATGAGAGGTATAAAAAATGGAAAAGCCTTAACAGACACACCCTGGGGAACTCTTTGTATATGATGTCACAAAGGGGGGGGGGGGGGGGTG
>JAOVVB010000027.1:15530045-15540326 GCA_028570985.1 Heterobranchus longifilis | reverse complement strand
TCACGTGCGTCTGTGCGGTTTCTTCGCTTGATCACGTGCGTCTGTGCGGTTTCTTCGCTTGATCACGTGCGTCTGTGCGGTTTCTTCGCTTGATCACGTGCGTCTGTGCGGTTTCTTCGCTTGATCACGTGCGTCTGTGCGGTTTCTTCGCTTGATCACGTGCGTCTGTGCGGTTTCTTCGCTTGATCACGTGCGTCTGTGGCGTTTCTTCGCTTGATCACGTGGGTCTGTGCGGTTTCTTTGCGTGATTATGTGTGTCTGTGCTATTTCTTTGTCTATGTCACCTATTTTTAAATAATTAAATGTTTTTATAGTTGGCTAAAATGAAATAAAATGCATTACTGTATGCATCATCTTGCCTAGGTTTGCTGAAAAAAAGGATACATCACTCTATACTGCACAAGTCCTATATATGTTTATTTAAAAAAATAGCAAAACAAAAAATTGCTAAAATTCTCTGGGTTTTAACTACAGCTCATTAACCTTAGTGCCCCAGCATGAATCAACCCCCCCTACATCTACTGTAGTCCACATTTCATCTTCATACAGTACAGTATTTAATCCTTGACATGTGTCTGCCCACAATCCTGTACCTGTTAGCCTTGACAAGAGACTGTTTACTTTTTACAGTACTAAAGCTTAACATGGGCCAAGCCAAGTTCATACAGTATCTCCTCTTTATACAGTACCTTTTTATACGTGACATGGGGCTGCTCATTGTCTTTATACAGTACTAAAGTCTCGACATTAGTCAATCTCCAATCTTTATACAATACTATAACATTGACTTGTGTTGGCTTGTTATCAACTGCAGTTTCTCTAATTGACTTAATCCAACTCCTAGCTAGCAGGGACTAATCCTTCAATCTCTTTCACCTTTCCAAAGATATTTCCTTTTTACTCTGACCCTTCATAGATCAATCTGTAGCTAAAAGTTTCAAGAATGACAAAAATATGAATTTTTTAATAAAAAAGTCTGCTGCTTTAGTGTTTTTAGATCTTTATACTGAACTATAATTACGAGAATTTCATAAGTGTCAAAGGCTTTAATTGAAAATTTTATTCGTTTTTTGTCTTGTGTCAATCCTGTGTCATAACAACAGTAAAGCACATCGAGACCATTCATGTGTGGCGTTACTTCTTAGTCCATGTAGTGGGCTCGGTCACAATTTTGCCTAAGAACACAGCCATGAATAAATAAGGGTACAAAAAACATCCTTTGAGAGCAAGTTCTCCCAACCATCTAAGAACAGTTTGGTGATAAGCAATGCCTTTTCCAGCAAGATGGAGCACAGTGCCATAAGGCAATAGTGGCTCGGGAAACAAAACATCAAAATTTTGGGTCCATGGCGAGGTACCTCCCCAGACCTTAATCCCATTGAGAACTTGTGGTCAATCCTCCAGAGGTGGGGGGACAAACAAACACCCATAAATCCAGACAAACTCCAAGCATTAATTATGAAAGAACTGGCTGCCATCAGTCTGGATCAGGATGTTTGACAACATGACAGGGTAGGAACTGATGTCAGAGGTCTTGGAAAAGAAGGATCTACACCGTAAATACTGACTCTTTACAAAAACTTAATGTAGTTGCCAATAAAAGCTTTTGCCATTTATGAAACACTTGTAATTATACTTTAGTATACCATAGTAACACCTGAAAAAGATCTAAAAACACTGAAGAAGCAGACTTTGTGAAAATGAATATTTGTGTCGTATTCAAAATTATTGTATATTTGACCCTTTCTGTGCTTCAGTCACTCTGTCTCCAGGACTTAAGCCCTTGTAAGGGTCAGCTCCTTCACAGAGTTTATTGTCACCTCTTATCAACTATTAATTCTGCCCCAAAATCTGAATATTTGCCGTTCCATCTACCCCTTAACCGTATTGCATCCTTTTTTGCCGGATGATCCCATGCACACATTTATATATATATAAACCATAATTTAATTAGAGGATTTAGACAACCTGTGACTTTGAGTTTCTTTGAGATGCTTGATCAGCTTCATGTTAGCATTAACTGCCAGGCTGGCTCTGCTTCAAGAGCTTTCAGTGACAATTTCAACATGTGGAAACGGCCTGAAGAGCAATCACAGGCATATGCTTCTGTTCGATTCGCCTTCTGAAGCACCCTGTAGCATGGCCAGAGCCAGATGTTACAGCTTCTCTGATTCACTGTATTCACAACATGGCTGCTAACAGAATGAACAATTAGACTGCAAACCGTTGCAATGCATCCAGATACAGTAGGTCCGACTGCAAATTAAAACAGCAGCACAAACATGCAAAACAAATTTTTAATGAAAATTAAAACTTGTTGAAAAAAAAAAAGTCAAATGTGCAAAAAAAGTAATAAAAAAAACATGCACATAAGAGCATTCATGTCAAAAATTGCACTTCTTTCATATGGTCTAAAGTTTGATCACATGTGCAAGTCTGTTAGCATGACGCAGGTTAGCGTGACACATGACAGTACTCAGATAACTTCCTGGAGACTCGTTCTCAAAGGTCAAAGGTCAGGAGAGGACAGGACATGCACGGTTCCTGTGTACCAGTGCCTATGTCTCATAACTTTATGCAATGCACAAAAATATAGAAATACAATAGTAATTAGTTTTTTTTTTATGTGCCTTTGTTAGCTAAAAGTTGAAAAATGGCTCACTGTGCAATGCATAATAGGGCAATTATTGTTTTATTCCACTTCTTTCTAGTATAAATTTCTTCGGAAATATGTAGAATTGTTCAAAAAATATATTGAAACAACAGCATTCTCTTCTATACACGATCCAACTGCTTAACCAAGCAAACTCGAATCCTGACTAATAATGACTAGTGCACCTATAACAAATGTTGTACACGAGCCTGTATATGTACACATTCGTTATTTTATTCCAGGATATTCGCAAATATACCGGATAATCATATAGAGGACACATTGCAGTTTGTTGCGTAATGGCGTATTTTAAGACTGCATAACCCATCATCTTGATTTAATGCCAATCACAATGGTAGGGTGCATTTGTTTTAGTCAGCATCAGGCTTAGCATTAGGGGTGTTTCGGGGTGTTTTAGTTTTTTTTTATTATTACTTGCATTATTAGTTTTTTTTTTTCTTTTTCTTTTTAACACTGTGCAGGGTATTAGAAGTGCAGGTTATAACCAGTAGGTGGTATACTTCTCACATAATACAGCACGCAAAGGTCTCCTTGGAAAAACACACTCTCCCAGATCATAATGAAAATTTCAAAATCTTGTTCCGTCATTAAAAATAAAAACTAACATCTGTTGAGAAGATATTTGGATACATTTGTGTCACCTTTGGGATTTTTACCGGATAGAAATCCTTAACGATTAACGACAGCGTGAGGCCGCTAAAGGACTGAGCTCGAGCCATTACGGAGATAATGGAAATCAGTCTCTGTTCTTAACAGCAATGTTAATATGCCTGCAAACCTGCTTTCTCTCTCTCACTCTCTCTCTCATTCCTGTACAGAGAACGATCTGCACCAGGAGAGAGAGAGAGAGAGAGAAGCATTATTTTACTGCTAATATACCATACCAACACCCACAGGGACAGATGAGTGCAGAAAAAAATGATAATACACTGCACATTACTTCATTAAGATGCTATAAGAGACTGGCAGACTTTTTGATTATACCATGGATGTGTGGTACCATGATCAGATTGCTTAGCTGAATCATTTTTTCTTACCCATATGTTCTGTTTAAACCACACTGACCCATTATATAAATATGTTTATAGTTATATTTTATCTGGGATGCCGCATGGATATACACAGGGTGGCCTTAAAGTCTGGATCTGTAGGCAAAAAACAGAATAATATCCAATATTTGCAAATGAGCTTATGTTGTATACACTGACTCCAACAACACCAGACATTTATTAATGTATCAGAACTTATCCTTTTACATACAGCATTTCCTCATTTCTGTAATCCTACTGTAAAGACCTACTGTTTGTAGGTTAATGGTTAGCATTGCCTCCTCCTCGCACCTCCAGGGTCCAGGTTCGATTCTCGCCTCTGGGTCTGTGTGCATGGAGTTTGCATGTTCTCCCCATGCTTGGTTGGTTTCCTCCAGGTGCTCCGGTTTCCTCCCACAGTCCAAAGATATGCAGATTAGGCTAATTGCCGTTCCCAAATTGCCCGTGGTGTGGGAATAAGTGTGTAAATGTTGATCAGAGGTCCTACCATGGTCGTACAAATGGGAATGAATACAATGATTACCATTGGCCTCCACAGGCCCTAGTTGGACTCCAAAGGATCCTGGATGAATGGTTGCTCATTTTATCTTCACATCACTTGAAAATGCTCTACGTGTTTTAAGGTGAGAGAACCAGGGTGGATAAAAATGTTTGTATAACTTTCATAAATATTGGTCATACTAATGGATCATTTTGGAAAAAAAAAAGATATCAATTAATGCATATGTTGGATGCCTTTAGTATTGTTTTACAAGGCAGTAAAAAATAGGAATCTTACATACACACATCTTTTAATTCCATATTCTTTCATAATTTTTATTTCTTTCTAGAACAATGCTTGATGACGTCCAAAATACTGTACACAATAATCTCCTTTGAACAGTCGATATTGAGATGTATTTGTTACACATGTTCTGTAAAGTCTTCATAACGGCTCTAATCTGAGTTGCTGTTTGTTAATTGGTGATTTCCGAGGCTGGTAACTCTAAATGAACTTCTCTTCTGCAGTAGAGGTTTGGTCTTGCTTTCCTGGGAAGGTCTTCATGAGGGACAGTTTTATTATGGTGCTTGATGGTGCAAATACACTTCTTGTTAAAACTGATCCAGAACAGCTGACCTTCATGTCGTAAAAGAACAACTGATGGTTGTTTTTGTTGTTGTTGTTGTTGTTGTTGATATTAAATTACCTACGGTCAAGCCATATGTTATTTCACAGTTTTGAAAAAATCCAATATTGTTTTAGAATGTAGGAAACAAATCCAAACTTCTGTTCATATCTTTGACTGGTAGTATATACAGTATACTACTACAGGCTACATGTTTGTTTATACTTTTGGGGGAAAAGAACCAGCTAGAAATGTTAGAAAGCAACAAGCATGTCCGAACAAAACCAAAAACTTGAAATAATAATTAATAATAATAAAAAATCCCATGGACATCTTTAGTTGAGACTAATTATAAACTGGAGTGATGGAACTGAGGTTGAGGAAATGCAGAAACTGTTGAAAATGTTTATTATTTTTTACATTTTTTCCAGCAGCATAGTGGAGAGAACATGCAAACTCCACGTACACAGACCCCGAGGCGGAAATCGAACCCGGACCCTGGAGGTGCAAGGCGACAGTGCTAAGTACTAAGCCACCATGCCACAAGGCCACACCCATTTCAAGTTAAAATCCGAATGCACATACAGATACGTATATTTCGATCACCAAACCCCCCAAATTACTCTACAGTAAATATAGACCACCTTAAGATACATTTAGTATTTTATAATCTATATAAATTACATCTCTTGTTAAATAGTGAAAAGAACACGAGCCTGCTAAAAATGGTAGTTTCATACAGTCAAAAAAAAAAGGTTTGGTGAGCAAATTGTTATTGAAGTGTGTATATATGTATATATATATAAGGAGCAGTTATTAAGGAAATGAGCAGTTATACTACCAACTGGGCATCGACCCTCCGCCCTCAATGGAAAACCTACTCATCCTCAAACGAAGGGCTCATTTATTAGCGCTAAGCGTCTCAATGACAGTCTAAATGGCGAAGACGTCCATGTCACCCAGCTGGCTGTCTCCGCGGTAACATGCCCCCAAGAGGAGCGCTCGGGTCACTCGTGTCTTTGCCGTTATCATTAAGCAGCATTGATTTAATGAATACATCATTTACGGGTGCTTGGACCTTCATGGCCCGCTGCCTCATTATGTGCAAAGCAAAACTAATATGAAGAGCAACCTCAAGCTCACCTCCAGAGACGCTCTTCTCTTTTTTCCCCAGCCCTCATTCCATCCTATCGTGATGAGTTCAGTACAGGAGAGAGCACATTGTCTTCCTAGCTCTAGCTTGGGTCTAGGTGGGGGATGATTAAATTAGAAAGCACCTGTCCAATAACTAACTCTCAGAAGTGGGTAGTGGTGTGTGATGTAGTGCAAATACAGTAGAGCCCTACAGAAACATTTTTTTGATGATTTATCAAACATTTTTCAAAAAAGGATTCCTCAAACCTTCTCTGAAAGCAGAAGCCTCTCTGATATGGTTCTAATGTAAACTCAACCGATTTGTAGTCAGGCACACCCTTCGCTCAAAAAATAAAGTCAACAGAATGTTTTGTCTACTTAATGAAGCTTTTTATCCCTGACCTTTCTTTTAACTTTTCACCAACAAAGCACATTCGATCCATCTTGAAGTTATTTCTAGTCCAACCAGACAAAACGTTACAACATTACAACACGAATAGTCTAGACCTGGAGTTCCTTTGACCTCATTTGAGAACCACTGCTCTAAAGGGAAAGACACACTGTGGACCCTGAAGGACAAACTAAAGATGGTTTTTGGGTTTCTAGATATTAGTTGAATGAGCTGTTTGACTGTTGGAACATTAGAAAGTGGTTCACTTTTAAACAATGCGTTACCGAAATACAAGCATCAGCTGTGCAACATAAAATTGCCTTTGACTATGCTATTGCGATTACTTCTCCGACTTTGATTGATACACGCTATTGGCTCTATAGGGTTGGTTTATTTCCCTCCCCTCCATCTTGCTTTGGCTGCCTTTGCCACTATTTATACCGAGAGTAAACTGAGACTTCTGTGTGTGCATGTCTGTAGACATTGTGCAATGAAATCTCCATCCATGTCCCCTTGGTACCCCCCCCTCCTCAATTTCTAATCTGGTTAGTGCCAGTGCTGCCCCCACTCTTGGCTCGGGCTCTGCCAAGGCTGCCCACCTTCCGTCTTCCCTCTCTCTCCCTGGAGGGGGAAGGATGCTCGGGCCCGTCCTAATTCCCCTCTCTGCGGGGAAACAATTAACGCCTCCGCTCTCAGCTTTATGGTCAGAGAAGCATCTGCTTCGTTGCCTTCCCTGGGCACATTTATGGCTGGAGAAAGAGCGAGGGAGAACAAGATCGGGCCTATACTCTCCCCGTTCTTTGCTTATGCTACACCAGTGCTCACTTACTCACCTCTAAACGTGACCTGTCACCGCTCAACGGCCCTGCACGGACAGACGAAGCCTTCCGACAGACCCCTGTGCCTTCATAAATAAGATCTACGAATGTCTGAAGGTGTGAGTAATGCTGCACGTGTAGGATGCACAACCTGAATATGCACCACATAGCAGCAAAACAAGGAGTGCTTATAAACTAACTACAGCTTGGCCTGGCTTGTTATTGTGAGTCTACAAGATTTATGCCGGTGATTTTACAATCATGAATTGGAAATGCATGCAGGCCTTGTAATACCCGGCGTTGGCTGTGAACGCTGTTATGAGGATATGATGCAAAAAAAAGCAACGCACTATGCGTGCAAATCGGAAATCTGATCTAATTGTAGAAAGTAATGAGCATCTTAGCCATATTAGACTTGATTTATGATTCCATAAGAAGACAAAGAGTCTGACCTCAAGCACAAACTAAGTAAAGATCCACGTTGTTCTTGTGTGTCTGCTAGGTGTGTAATGCAATGCCACAGTCTTTATCTGTTTAGTGTGTATCTCTATTTGGATTTAAACTCAAAACGGGTGTGGCGTCAACCAGAAAGGGCTTTGTTTGTTTGTTTGTAAGCTTTGTAATTAAATGCATATCTTAAGTGTGTATCTCTATGCACCCAAAGCCCAACCCTGACTCCCAGAAGCAGAAATCCCAGGAGCCTTAGCATGGTGTGTGAATTATGGCTCTCACCGCTCTTCAGCTTTAGCTGTATCTTAACTGGTCTCAGCTAGAAATGTGCACCTTTTTAAAAGTCTTTTTACTTTTTTGTACCTACCAAGAATATTTTCCCAACATACAATATAAGTTCACTCCATCCATCCCTATGGGAATCTCTGTAGTCCAACTAGGGACCATGGAGACCAATGGTGATCATTGCATTTATTCCCATTTTTACAACTATGGTAGGACCTCTGGTCGACACTCACACACTACGGGCAATTTGGGAATGCCAATTAGCCTAACCCGCATGTCTTTGGACTGTGGGAGGAAACCGGAGGAAACCCACCAAGTACGGGGACATGCAAACTCCACGTACACTGATTACGAGGCGGGAATTGACCCCGGACCCAGGAGGTGCAAGGCGACAGCTCTAACCACTAAGCCACCATAGCTTCATTTAATTGAAGATGACCCTGACCAGGTAGACACTAAGGTTGTATAGAAGTATGGAACCTCATAAATGTCAATCTTTCTTTCCTGTAAGCTTCATATCTGACTATACAATCATGAGCCCTCTTGCTAATGTAAATTCTTGTGGAGGATCAAAACAAACAAACAAACAAACAAACAAACAAAACGATAATGAACCTTCTACTATTATCTGACCACATAACATCCCTAGCTTCTGAAAATCTGCAATGCAATTAACAAGAAGAAGCTTCTGTACAACGTAATACAAGAGGTTCGGCTTAAAAAGGGCTTTTTGTGGAGCGGATTTACACCGAGCCTACTACTGCAAGGTCTCCGAGACTGAGCGAGAAGTCATTAATTATCACTGCTATATTTCACAGGACAAACTGTAAACAACTCTGCGCAATGAGATTGCCATTAGCGAGAAGGAGAAGGTGCTTATGAGAGTATAAGAGTATCCAGTATGAGACAAAATTAGGGTAAAGTGTTTAAAGTGAGAGAGATAGAGTGATCCAGGAGGGTCTTTCTCTTGGATGGTGAGAGAGAGACAGAGAAAGAGAGAGAGAGTGAGACAGGAGGGGCTTCTCCTTCTAATTATTCTAATTATCATGGCACACTATGAAAACGTGATTAATAACACTGAAGATATTGTTGTGGCAATTAGCCATATGGTGGTGGGACCCTGCTCCGTCACGATTTTGCCATTAGCATCTCCTTATGTTTGTCAGGAGCGTGCACCCATGACGAGCTCGACTCTGGCTCACCTTCCTCCATCCACCTGGGGGAAACGCAGAGGCCTCCGAGCTTCTTGCTTCACTGAATTCTGTATTCAGAATCCAGTCGGATCGGGGACAAGCGCTAGTGCCTAGGAGCAACAGCCGCCAGAGTCGATAGTTCAGCTCAGAGACCGAGCGTACTCATTTCTGACAGATTTGGTGCTTTTCTTGTTAGAACGAATTGTATGATGCATTTTTGTTCTGTTGGGATCGAGGAGATGGTGGTAAAAAATGCACCGTGCGGATCAGACAAGACAAAACGTTAATGAAACTGCTATATAAACCTTGTTAGCAGTATAAGGATCAGAACTCAGAAGGGGAGGGAAGGAATAACTTGTAAATGAAACCAGATTCTTAAGACATTTCCTTTTTAATTACATGCATATATGAAAACGATACTCTATAAATGTGTAACCAAGAATTGCAAATATGAATGGATGATTGTGTATGTATGTATAGCTAGCTATGCTGCTCTATAAATTATAACTCATGGGTCCCGGGTGAAACATTTCACTTGTGATGTGATGATTTGAGGGGCGGGGACAAGTGGATGGCTTGAGAGAGATACGAGTTGGTGAGATCAGCTGGATGGCCCCAGAGTGATAAGGGAGTGGGGCCAGGTGGATGATTCCAAAGTGATGAGCGGATGTGGCTAAATGGATGACTCTACGGAGCTTAAGAATGAATCTAGAGATATGAAGGGGCGGTACTATTGTGAATGGCTCCATAGAGTTTAGAGATGGATCCAGATGGCTAGGTGGTTTTCCAGGATTTTCCAACTATTGGTTACTTTTTTTTTGTTTTTGCATATATTTTACAAATTTAGTCTCTAACTATGAAAATAGACAGTTTGAACTATTTTTTTGAAATAGGTCATTAGTGAAAAAGTTCTATCTTGACCCATTGTGAGAGGTCAACAATAAAAGTACAGTATACCAATTTCCCTACATCCATCTTTACCTCTGTAGCTTTCTAACATCACTAAGTGACCCATTGTGAGAGGTCACAGGTTACAGGTGGCCTTTACACCACTGAAGGCCAGAAGTCAACAACCCAAACCAAACAATTTCCCAAAAACGTTACGGTATACAGTGGTGTGAAAAACTATTTGCCCCCTTCCTGATTTCTTATTCTTTTGCATGTTTGTCACACTTAAATGT
>JAOVVB010000027.1:15508750-15529945 GCA_028570985.1 Heterobranchus longifilis | reverse complement strand
GAAACATTTTGTGTGACAAACATGCAAAAGAATCAGAAATCAGGAAGGGGGCAAATAGTTTTTCACACCACTGTATACATTTACAAATGTTATGTTAAATAATAAAATGCCTCATGTGTGGCAGAGTTTTGCTACATAGCAAAACTTTTATGAAGATTTTTTTCATGCAATCGGCAATCTGGTAAAACTAGACAGTTCAAGTAAGCAAGGTTAAAACCAGAAAGAAAATAAAGTACTTAGTACTCTTCTTGTACGATAAGGATGAGAATATTAACTGACTAAATTAACATCTGGATTATTTATAGTGTGAGAGCAGATGTGATGCAGAGTGGATAAACTGGTTTCGGCCAGGTTTTGTTGCATCACTGAATCCTGGGAAGTTGAGTGGAAGTTGAATTTGGCCATGCTGCAACAAAATGATGCTTTTTTTTCTTGGTAACTATAAATCTGATATGATACAACAGCAGGTTTGCTATAAAAAGCAGATCAAATGAGTTTTCAAACCTTTTGAAAAATAGATCTGTGCAATATATTTTGCTTGGCGATTTAATTAATTAAACTTTTTAAATTGTTTAGGTAAACTTTTAGGCAAATGTTAAATAGTACATAAAAATGTGAATTCCTTGAAAATATACCACAGTTTTAGTAGAAAAAAGAAACTCGGCCAAAACACAGTATTGGTGCTGATTTATGTATTTATTTATTTATTTATTTATTTATTTCAGTTTTACATATAATACAGAAAATGTGTGTGCCAAAGAATATACATCTGAAGTTTATGCTACATGGAAGTGACCATCTTGCATCCCTAAAAATTTCAAGTTAAAAATTTCGGCTTACTTCAGCCGTTTTGGAGAGATGATTTTATATGTGCTCCCAAAATATCTTTTTTTTTATTTTTTAGCTTTATACTGTCTTGCTTCAAAAAAATAATAATTAAAAATGCAAATTATTCATTTTTCTTCATGAGCATTGATACTAAAATTGGTGTAAGCTTCTAGAAGCATATGACCTGTAAAAATCGCAACTTACATTTAAAAGAGATGTTTTTTGGTAAAAGCTTAAAAAGCGAAAAAGTCTGTAGTGTCTGTAACCATGTCAAATTCATGTTAACTATTTTGCATTTTAGAATACACTTTTTCAGGTTTATGTCTTTTCAAATCTAAATTGGCCAAGTTTCATCAGAATGACAATTAAGATCACTGAAAGATTTGAATTCCAAAAAGTTACAGACATTGTACAGTATTTAGCAAATGTGTATCTGATAAAATATAAACATGTATGCATATTTATAAAACATGAAGCATGGATCAGGAGATAAGATGCATTAAGTATTATGAAAAATGGTGTTATATGATCCTATTACCATGTTTTGGCCAATTGCAATTTTCTGCAAACGCCTGGAGTGTGGAACAGAAGATCAGTAGGAAAACAAAAGATTATCGCTTAGTTTGAGACATGACATTTAAACAATCAACAGCACATTACAGAGCATTTTAATCTTTACTAGTTACTTTCAGTAGTTGTAGTTTTATTCAAAACAGTTAAACCTTACTGTCACAGTGGACAAAGAGCACATGGATAAGTGGTGTCCTGAAGCTATGCCCTGAATGATTTTAAAATACACCAGTTGTACCTCTAACACAGAAGCACAACTTTATTGTTATTACCATAAATTGAACATTGCAACATCATAAACGACTGAGATCTCTGTTTCTACTGTTTGTACCTTTAAAATCTCAACAAAAAAAAGAAAAAAAAAAAGCCCAAACCGCTCTTTCACCTTACAAATCGTTTCATTCGAGCTTCACCCAAGGCAGAGACAAAGCATTTCCTCCAAACCCCTTAACGACCCCGACTTGCCAACATAAACAAAACACACGGAGCACTGGGAGGGAAGGAAAGGAGATGGGAATGGCAGATTGAAATAGTTCCAGACCATACCGGGGACTTAATATAGGCTTCAAAAGAGGACTGGGAGATGGGCTTTTCATCGGATAATTAAAACAGCAAGATGGATTCTGTAATTGAGTGAAAAAACAGGATCTGAACAACATCTGTGCAATGCACACAAATCATTTCAATGAGAATCCGAGACTACAATAAAAACGCTCAGCCTTGAAGTCGAGGAAGCTGTCAGCTACGTTTCGGGCGCACAAATAAGTGCACGATAACAAGCCACCTTCTCAACTTCTTTGCTCACCTTCATATTCAGAGCAGAACAACATGCCGAGGCCACAATTTACAGCATTTCACTTATCACTTTCCAACAAAACTTATAGTCGGTGCATAATTATTCGTCAAGAATGAATTCATTAAAAAAGAAACAAATCTGTTTTTTTTTTTTTTTTTTTTTAAATCTGTACATGAAATTGGTTCTGTTTGCTTCGGATTTTTTTTCTCCCCACCTTACTATGACACATATATCTCATTTTAATGCTACCATATGTAGCCCCATAGCACAGTGCTAATTGCTGTCATCTTTTCTAGACTTAATTAGCACTATAGCGTTAGGTCCATTACACTTTAAGCACCATTATACCACATCCTCGAACCTGAATGGTCAGCCACAATAGGTGTTGATTGAATTTCTATACCAGCGGTTATGACAGTGGATGTGCTGCAAGACAAATCGCAAGTTTATATTAATATGTTCACTTTAATACTTTATTGTTTCTATAGTAACAATTTATCCAGGGAGTTGCATGCTGAACGCTACAAATGAGCAGATAGAAAAAAATGTAATTGTTTAATGAGAGAGCCTCAGGTGTCGCTGCATCACACCTTCAGGTTCCATCCTGAGCTCATTGATCTTGAGCGGAGTTTCTCACGTTCTATTTGCTCACTTGTTCATTTTTCATCTGTTTTCCAGTTTCCTCTAAAATGCAGTTTATACGGGTAGGTGGACTAGCTGTGCTGAAATGCCCCTCGGTGTGAATGTAGGTGCACTGAGTCATGCTGGGATCACTTCTCAATCCACCATTATGCTGACCAAACTAAGGCACTAACGATAAATGATGATGATGATGATCAGAGTTTCTCTGCTGTTGCTATGTGGTTACTGATCACTAGAGGCTTTTCCCGGAGGCATTCCCTAGGCTAATTAAATGAAGGCATGAATTAAGACTGATCAACTAAATACCCTGTGTCCTGCGGTGGATTGGTATCCTGTCCAGGGTGTACCCGGTCTTGTACCCTAAGTCTCCTGGGACCTTAGGGCTCCTACCCTACTATTCTTACTTTCTTTCGACTATAGTCAGAACCAGCGTGCTACTTGTTGGTACTGAAGCGCGGTACTTGGACAGGTGCATGGGTACGCATGTGCATTCATCACAGGATTTGTAACACCTACAATATTTTTCATCGTTATTATGTTTTGAACTGTCATATAAAATAAGAAAGAATGTTTTGTTGCCTCTTTATTTTATTAGGTAATGCTATATATAAAAACACAAAAATAAAAATAAAAAGTTTTCTTGTATGTTATTTAATGCCATAGTTTAATGCTATAAATCAATGAACTCACCTTAAATTTAAAATGCCATTTTATTATTTTTTTTTTAAGTTCTCCTGCATGACATATGCTGCACTCTTGATTGGATTTCCAAGCACTTACAAAACCATAAATAAATTTCAACTACAGTTAGAGAAAATGTAATAATAATATAGTGTCATTTTCAGTGTTGGTGGACTTTACTTTTTTTAAAGTAACTAATTACATTACAAAATTACGGTCTTTAAAAAGTAATGAGTTACATTACAGCGTTACTTTCTGATAAAAGGAACTAGTCCGAGTACTTTTCCATTGCAGAAAATGAAAACTCCTTTGTGATTCCTCATGCATCTTGTTTTAGTCAAGACCTTAATTATTATTCTACCATCATCACCCAGCGAAGTTTGGCCCATAATCTGTTAACTACTAATACCCCTATCTCACCTACAGTACGCGGTTTAAGTACGGTTCATCACGATTCACCGCAAGTTTTGGAGCTGTGATTAGGTTTCCATCTTTCCGCGCCTCGGTCCTCGCATAGTCAAACCGCATAGGTGAGATAGGGGTATAACAGCAGGAATAACAGAGGAGGGCGGGTTATCAGGGCGGGGCTTGTAACATGAATTGTCTGAATAACGGATTACATTTTTGACTAGATCGATTTTTGATAGATTACTCGTTACATCAGAAAAGTAATCCAAGTACTCTTACTTTGTAACGTGTTACACCCAACACTGGTCATTTTGGTGTACTTTATCAACACCACACCTATGAATACCATCATTTATTTATGAGCCAATGTGTGATGCAGAACCTTCATTACTGGCCAGATGTTCTGTAGTTAAAGTACAATTGGAGTTTATTTGCATGTTTCTTGGTTTGGTTTGAAGATGCTTATAATTTTCAAGGCCCAGTTTTAAAAGGCATAATCAATGTGCCCAGAATATCATGATAGAGTGTTTTATTATTTATGTGAGATGCACTTGTGACCTTTTGTTCCTTGTGATGACATAAAGACATGTCTTTGTAACGGATCTAATCTGTAAAATCATTGGTAGATATTTTCTTCTGTTCATTCTGTTCTCTGTATCTTCACAGGTCTTTACTCTTTGCCTTCTTTCTTAAGTGATGATGGCTGCACTTTCTGTTATGTATTTGTGTGTGTGTGCGTGTGCGTGTGTGTGTGTGTACTTGGTCTGAAATGGATCACAGCCTGTGACTGAGAAACCATCTTTAATGCAGTGAGTAAATCTTAGTTTCTCACGATAACACCGAGCCAAAATCTCAGCCTCCGCTTCATGTTTATACCCTTATGTTTGTCCCCATGACGTCTTTCATCCCCGTAAGGTGCTTGTGTGATGTGAACACAATGATTTTTCCACAAAGCGATAAATACAACCCCCGCACACACACACACCCCCACCCTTTCTCCACACACTCCCACACATTTCTACACACTCCCACACATACCCACTACTGTTTGTCACACAGTGCACCACTGTATATTTATGGGAAAAAAGTTCTTTACAGAAACTGTGCTCTTCTAGAATTTGGTATTGACCTAATATCAGCATTTTCTTTATTATTAGCAATATAATGACTAATTATGAGGAGGAACTGATGTTTGTGAGATCTGACAGTGTGTTTTTTTGACATGTGCAAAGTGGTTCCGCCCACCGTGAAGCGTTTCATCTGTCGGCAATATACCTGAGGAAGGGTTTTTTCACCAACATTGAGGTTAGGTTAGGCTTCCTATCTTTTTGAGCATCTGCAGTATGATTGGTTACAATAAATTAGTCTATTCTATGATTGGTTAGATGACTTACAAGCCAATCAGAGCCGGTTCTTCAACCAGAGACCCAGATGATCAGGAAGAGAAAGAACATTTCCTTACCAGAAACTCACTCACTCACCAACTATACCGCTTTATGCTGTATACAGGGTCATGGGGGCCTGGAGCCAATCCCAGGAGACTTGGATTAAACAGGGTGCCAATCTATCTCACTACTGGCAATTTGGGATTTCCAGTTAGCCTAATCTGCATGTCTTTGGACTGTGGGAGGAAACCGGAATACCCGAAGGAAACCCACCAAGTACTAAAAAACTCCATGTACACAGACCCGAGGTGGGAATCGAACCCAAACCCTGGAGGTGCAAGGCGAAAATACTAACCACTAAGCCACTGGTTCGCCTTCCAGAAACTCATCTCATCAAATAATGTTACCCTTACATGGGGCAAACATACTTACCAAGAATGTGCTTATTCCAAAATGAGAGCAACAACCAGATCGTACCAGTAATATTCATCTATTAGACGGATTATTTAAGATTTACACCCCAAATTCCCAATAAACATTCATTCCTACCAGGCCGGATCAGGTCAGAATGTTATGATTGAGGTGTTTAAATGGTGCAATTTTATTCCCATTGGTTTGCTACAGTATTCTCATTATTTTTGAAATATGCAAGCGGCTATTGATACTTCGGAGTTACCGCTGTTGTAGCCCATCCACCCTACGTTTAGACATGTCATGAGATGCATTCTGCTCATCACATTTGTAAAGAGTGGCGGTTGTTATCTTAAACAAGTCTTGCCAGAAATGACCACTGACCTCTCTAATCAACAATCATTTACACTATTCTGTCTAAACTTTGGTTGAGTATCATGTACTGTAAATGAGGATGGGTTTCCTGTTGAGTCTGGTTCCTCTCTCTTCTCAGGGAATCTTTCCTTGCCACCATCGCCCTTGGCTTGCTCATCAGGGACAATCTGAACATTTTGGATCAATCATACACATTTTCTCACACAATTTATACTTAAGGTGGCAGTACAGTGGCTTAGTAGTTAGCACTGTCGTCTTGCATCCCCAGGGTTCGGGTTCGATTCCCGCCTCGGGGTCTTTGTGCATGGAGTTTGCATGTTCTCCTTGTGCTTGGTGGGTTTCCTCTGGGTACTCACAGTCCAAAAACATGCAGATTAGGCTACTGTAATTTGGGTTCCCAAATTGCCCATGGTGTGTGTATGAACTTGTGAGTGTGTGTACGTGTGTGTTCCCTGTGATGGATTGGCCCCTCGTGCCCTAAGTCCACTGGAATTGGTCCCAGGGTCCCAGGTGACCCTGTATACAGAATAAAGTGGTATAGACAATGAATGAGTGAGTGAGCGATTTCCCTCATTTTCTTTTGATTCTGTAAAGACACTATCTAAATTAAATTTAATCAAATCAAACACTAGAGAAAATCTTAGAAGATTTTTTAGAAAAACTTAAAACTCAAGATTTTTTTTTTTTGTATTTCAATACCTTTAAAGCGAGACATGATAAAGATCAACTGCTTTATATTTAACATAAACATTAACAGGGACTCTTGACCTGCATCTGTACAGCTGTACGCTTTGCTTTGCTCCCATACTGTATGTCTGAGCAACCACAACCCACATGAGCATTCATGATATTTACATACAGCAATAACATTCAGCTAATATTGTTTCTGCAAAAAAACGCTACATTTCTGGTGTATTATACAGTACACGATTAATAACTGAAATGGCATTGTGAATTAAATATAACTGTACTTCAGTTCGTATACTACAACATACAGTAGTACTTTTTTTTCCTTTTCTGTTCAATATTGTAAAGTGGCAAGTGTGTGTGTGTGTGTGTGAGATTCTAGTAACACACGTGCTCAATGTTGAAGGTCACTGTGTGGCCCGTTACCATCCCCACACATCATCTAGTGCTTTACAAACAGCCATGTTTTTTTTTTTTTTTCTTCTGATCTTCAAAGGGCGTAAACGCATTGATTTCCTGAGAACCACCAAGACTGATCTCTTACTGGCGTTTCAAAACGCTAACCACAAACTGTCAGATTAGAGAGTGTCACGTCTATAGAGCCAAACGCGCAGCTTAACAAAGTGCTCGTCAGGACCCCAGGCTTGTTGCGTCTCATAAACACGCGGCGTTCGCTTCGAGCCATTGTGCGACGGTTGAAAAGCCGTGATGGAGGGTTTTCGGTTAAGCGGCCGTCAGGTGATGCATTCCCTGCTGTCACAACACACAAGCCACCAATCAGTGCTGCACATTATGCAAGAAGCGCATAAATACAGTAGGGATGACAGATGAAGAGTATCTGGATAATTATTACTCAGCGTCCTGACGGTTAGTCGTTGGCGTGATGAAGCGTCTTGGCTCAGGAAGTGAGGAGAAGTGTATTAATAAAACACCCAGGAAAACTGGGACAGAGCTGTTACATCAGATTTAGACTCACAGCATCCTGCTTAGATGAAAAAATATATATAAAAAGTAAACAATTGTATGATATTTTACTAAATTTACTATCTATATAGACTTGATGTTTTTTTTTCTATATTAATTCACTTGGTGTTTTTGAGCTCTAACACACCTTGACACTTTCAACACGAGCTCTGATTGCTAATATTGTAAGCACTTTAATTCTGCATAACACATTATGATAATAAAATAAAACAATATTTCAATTTATTTCCAATATATTAGTATTAAAATGACTTTATTAAAATTACAAGTACAATAATATGCTTTATGCCTATCATATAATCATCTATTATGTGTATATTTTTATAGTGTTCCATATTACATCATAGTTCTGCAGAATTCTTGATTCTGATTGGTCAGATGGTGTTGATTCATTTTCTATACCTTCAGCTTATACTGTAGCACAAACTTCTATACCGCTACCACTTTATATTCATTTTGATACATTATTGTTTTGGACTTTGACCACATGAAAGTATAAAACATTCGTAGCTGTACATCGATGTGGTAAGGCTGTGCAGAAGTCTCCAAAGTCAGTGTTTTGTAAAAGTCAGAGGGAATTCGAAGTTTTTTAAAGAAGCAAACAGGAAAGTCTTAAGAGCTTTAGGAGGAGTTTTACGCTTTGTGGGTTTCACAGGAATATGACAAGCTGTGTTTGTTTTTCGTCTTATATAAAGACAGGCTTGTGAGGAAACAACTTTTTATAGCGAATGAAATGTGCGTGATGACTTGTTCCGTAAATGTTCCATCACAAATTATACGTAACTAACAAGCAGGAAGTTTTGGTCCTCGAAACTTTGCCGCAAGCTTATTTTGCCAGTGTTACGGATGGTGGAAAACAACACGTTCAAGCAACATGACATTGGGATAATGTTGAATGAATGACGCCAACACAATCCCCTTTTATTAATATTTATTACATCAAATATGGGACTGTTGGCATCGGTGGCTCAGTGGTAGGTTTGTCGCCTGCTATGTGGGTTTGATTCCCAGCCAATGCCCAGAACTCCAGCCACTGGATGCAGTGTCAGTCCCAAGCCTGGTTAAAATGTGAGAGTTGCATCCAGAAAAGCATTCGGTGTAAAACCTGTTCCAAGTTGTTGGATGGTCCGATGTGGCGACCCCTCGACGGGAGCAGCCGAAAGACTAACAAATACAGTACTGTTCAAAAGTCTTGAGCAACCCTTTATTTCTTTATCTTAAAATAAATGAAAGAAATTGGATAAAATGTTTTACTGTGACAACCTGCAAAGTGCCTAAAGATACAATATAAAAATTGCTTGTTTATGTAACAACCTCAGCAGCAACCTCATTTCCCCTCTCGTCTGTTCCAACCACACAGCATTCAGCATCAGCAGTATATACTAATCACTGACCTGATCATCTGGCATCATCTTCACCTGTTTCTCACTGGTCCATGCCTTTAGTTAGATTTCTTTTTTTATGCTTGAATGATTCATAGGTCACTGTGTGGCTTAACAAACAAAAATATTCATGTGAAACTGCTCAGGTACATGGATTAGACTGAAAATACTGACGAGAGACAGAAAGTCCTTCAGGAAGCCTGGAGAACTGTTCCTGAAAAAACTACATTCAAAATACAGGAAAGTCTGTCTCTTGGGAGGAAAGTATAAAGGAACAAGTGGTTGTTGTACAGTAATCTACGTCCTTGAAACGCTCATACTGTCTTTTCTCCACCAAACAGAACTGAAATGACAGTATGAGCGTTTCAAGGACGTAGATATGAATCTACATGTCTTTGGACTTTGAGAGGAAACCCACCAGGCAAAGGAAGAACATGCAACCTTCATGCACAAAGACCAGAGGTGGGAATCGAACTCAGATCCTGAAGGTGCTGGAATAATTTTGTGCTGAAAAAAAAAGGATATTATACTTTATACTTTGCAATTCTGAGCCCAATATATGTTTATTAAAAAAAAATAATAATCAAAATAATGCTATGAATAAAGGGTAATATTTTGTTGTTTCAAAGTTTTATTGCCAACATCATTTATTTAACTTTATCCCAACTTCATTTTACCGTTTTAAGTCATTGCAACTTTTAAAATCACTGTTGGTCCGATGTTGTGTTTTGGACACATGACATTTCAACCGGGTTACAATCAGATAAAGATACAAGACGGATACATGCTGTAAAAAGCTTTACATCTCTGTCTCTCTATTATTTCTCCCCTCTCTCTCCAGTGTTGAGCTACGTGAATGTTCTTTGCTAAAAATTTCTTTGAGAGTAAATGAGTTTTTCAGGCACATGTTCATCTTGAGATGGTTGTAACAAAGCAATGAAAAAAAACTAATGTGGTACTTAAAAACAAAAGAAAAAAAAGTGTGACTTGTGTCATGTTGTAATGTTAACTTGTGTGTATGAGCTCGAAAAGGGCAATGGGAAGCGCAGACAGGGTGATTCTTAGTAGACCAACACTCTTACACTCTAACACTTACATAAACATAAGGGGATATAAATATATACATATATATGAAGAGACACATACGTACACACACCTCATGTGGACACCTCTAGTGACACTTGTGTAAAGAAACCGCAGAGGTTCGCAACTTTCCGCTGAACACGCAGTAGTTGCGTTCACCTTTCACATGTCTCAAGAACAACAGGAAGGAAGACCCGTTAGTTCTGCGTCTAGTGGTCACGCTTTTGTCTCTTTGTGTAGCTCAGGTAAATTTACACTTGTAAGACGTGTTTAAAAAAGTATGTCTCGTATTCGAGTTGGCAGATAAAACTTCAGTCGGTTCAAATTGCACCTTTTTGAAGTCATATAGAAAAGATTTTATTATTTTTTATTTTATTTTACTGAGACATATTTAAATTTTATCCTAGAAAATATTGAAATACTGATTAAAACCATTGTTTATATAATAAATAATAAATATATTGTTATAATAGACTTTTCTTGTCTCTTGCTTTTCATGTCCTGAGAAATGATGCTGAAGTGAAACTATACAGTTCTGAAAAGTACAAATACGCCGTATATTATAAGACAACAGATGCCATGTATTCTAGTTCAACACAGGTGATGTCACTAATCAGTTCTCGTCCATCTGATTGAAGAGTTGTGTTCTTTAGAATCAGTTAGTTTAGACAATGGATGGAAGAACAATTCCTCCACAGCACTGCGAATAATGATTTTAAATGTATAAACCCACAAGTGAAACGCTTGCTCCTTTTACATGTACTCCAGTATTAAAAAGAAAATATTTTTAACTAATGTGATTGAATTATGCCATGTTTCTCACAATGAAAATCATTTGACATTTACAGACTTCAAGCGCACTATGGTGTCGAGACTCTTAGCCGCAGTAGAACATCTGATCGGTGCAAACGTTTTTAAAGAAGGCAGTACCTCCACGAGTGATGATCCCGGCCGAGGTGGCTCGAGCACACTGCAGTCGTTCCGGTGAACGTTCAGCGAGTGAGACTTGAAAACCGATGGATATCTTGCAGAAGAGACGCGTCTGTCTGTGTGAGCTGTGTACACAATCAATCACCAACACCGCTTGCACATCACAGGAACTTATTGCCTCGTCCCGCGTATAGTCCTGACCTCGCTTCAAGACATTTCCACACGTTTGGGCTGTTTAAGGAGTTCCTGGGAGGCCGGGGTTTCAGACGTAAAGCAGGCTGAGAAAACTTTGATGGTATCCAAGCACTAGAGAAACACTGTGACAAGTGCATTAGTGTAGCAGAGGATTACAGTATATAGAGAAATATAAAGGGAGTTTTTACTCTCTTTTTTGGTTTGACTTGAACACCCCTTGTAGGTTACTGATGAAGGGATTCAGAGTAAATAATCAAGTAAAAGACAACCTGGAACTGATTACCTTAATCGGCTGGGAGAACATTTCAGGGTTTCCAATGATGACTTTTTAACGGCAGACTGTCATGTGTTACTTTGAACAGAAAGTCGCGTGAAAAGAAATCATATTCTCATACAGTATGTGTACAGTTAGAAAGCTGTTATGTGGCAGCAGTGGATTCTCTAGAGGTTTGACCTGATCAGTACCGAGTAACTGATTTCATCACTCCAGACAGATAAGACGCTTTTAAATAAGCTCTTACCGGCAGTCCGTAAACTCGCAGAACTGTTTAGCCAATAAGAGAATTAAAAAGCAAACTTTGAGATAACGAATGGCTTAATCATGAATGACAGTTGGGAATTGAAGATATTTCGTGGTGTCTAAAGATAGGTCATTAAGGAATGAGTGACAACTCCTGATGTCAGCTTAACGAATGCTGTTAATGCTACGAGGAACGTTGAGCGGAGAAGAAAGAGTAATTTTATATTCTCCTGCAAAGTGAATATCAAAATGAGGTCAAACATGCCACACGAGCTTCATATTTATGTTTCCTGACAGGCCATATACAGTATATTTTTCTTTTCTTTTCTAGTAAAATAGACTGAAGGTCCTGCATTTCATTTAAGTTAATGGAAAACCTATCCATTTATATCAAGGTGACACCTATTGAAGAAGAAGAAGAAGTTATTTAAAATGAAGTAAATCAGATCAATGAATAAAAACATGATGAAGAAAATCAGTGGCTTCGTCAGTACAGTGAATTAACATCACAGGTCAAGAGCTTCACATAATGTTTACATCACAACATCAGAATGAATAAAAAAAAATGTAATCTCAGTGACTTTAATTATGCCATGCTGGTTTGAGTGGCTGAGAATCAAAATCTCCTGGGGATTTTTATGCAACAGTTTCTAGAGTTTTTACAGAATGATGCAGGAATACATTTTTTTTTTTTTTTAATAAATAAATAAGTAAATAAAAAATTCATAAAAACAGGAGGTCAGAGGAGAACTGCAAGACTTAATTTGAGCTAGTGGCATAACGTTTTACATACATAGCAAGTAACATGTCAAACCTTACATTTGACACAAACCTGACACCCTTACCCACTGCGAGTTAATGGTTAAGGGCCTTGGTCAAGAACCCAACAGTGGCAACTTGCAGACTTTCTGATCAGAGTTCCAACACCCTAACCATCAAGCTACCCCTGGCCCTATTGAGGTGGTTGAGCTACAAGACCATATCAGGTTTGAGTCCTGTCTGCCAACTGAATGTTTTCTTAAAGTTAATTTTTGAACATTATGGACGTCCTGACAACATTAATATTAGGTTGTTTTTGAAAGTTCTAATTACTTTGATGGAAGTTGATGAAAGATCGGAGGAAACCTGACTACATGACAATGCGATAATGTTGATTGAATGGCCTTAACACAGTGGTGAAAAAAACAACAACTTCAAAGTGATATTAATGCCAAAGCGATGGACTGTATGGGATCCGAAATTCAATCGCTGTAGTGAGAGCGGTGCATGCTTGCCACTAGATGACTAAGGTTAGAATTTTTTTGTTTTTTGTTTTGAATATGTATTTGCAAATGGTGTTTGGGTTGTTGTCTTTTTATCAAAGCCATTTAAACTTTTCAATTGTAAAAACACCAGACGGTGGATGCCGTTACAATGTGTTTACAGCTATATTACAACGCTCATCCAACATTAGCGTTCGTGCTGGGGACAGAACTCTGAGACCACAGTGGGAACAGGTTCATGATTACTACAGTAAGAAGATAAAAGTTGTCCAAACAATCTTTTCCACAAATTTCAGCTGTCCAGTGTTGGCGAACATGACCTTAAACAGGAGTTTTCTTTTTTTTTCTTTTCTTTTTCCCACTTTAAAAAAACCAACAAACAAACAAACCCTTCCTCTTTGAAGTTGATTTTACTAATCCAGACTATTTCTTTATTAATGAAAATCTTGACCAGAAGTTCGTTGTCAAACTGTTTCTAAAGTGGCCTGTCCCTAATATCTCCTTAATGTGCCTATAACTCCAATATAATGAATTGCTTACTATGTATAGAGCTTTTGCAATTTTCCCCAATGATTCATTCCATCTTACTTTTAAATGAGCTCTTACAAGGCAGATGAGACTTTATGACTGTTCTCAAGCCTGCTAATATTGTTCGCTCTAGAACAGAAGTTTTGTTTGTTTATATTGGCTTTTTCTCCCTCAATTTTATTTATGATTTATGGTGGCATTGTAATTAGCCTGGAGGATGCACTAGTGGTTTATGGGAGGAATCGTTTTTATATCCTTATATAAATCAGCCGCACTTATAAAGCGCCTCCAATTAATGACAGGCCTCCATATGACTGAAAATCTCATTTTAATGTGCCCAAGTGGGCGTCGATGCTTACCGAGAGCCTGCGGTGCTATTAATAATTATAATTATAATCGTTTTAAAAGGGAACAGTTTTTCAATCAGAAATTTGTCAATAACCCATGTAACCCTGAGCAATTGCATAGGTTTATCATGGGAAACAGGAATATACTGTATATAAATATAAATATATATGTTCATCTAGGGATAATTTCTGCACAGTGATTGGCTCTTTTTGCCTGGTGTGCTAAAACACAAAAACATTCCAGCCGCCATCAATACACTCGGAGCATATGTGCTTTGATTCGGCTCTTTTGTTCATGTGTGCTTTGTCTCCTTATTGAAGTCTCGCCAACTAAATCATCAGGGGAGCAAAATATCGCATCCTACATTTTAAAGTAATTGTCCTTTTGAATTTATCGTTCGACAACATGTGGCAAGGTATAGAGTCATATAGTGTATATCTGCATCTACAGTATACGCAACATTTTGTTATCCTAACGTGACATGTTTTTTAAGGCCCGTGTGATTATGATGCTTTGAATGAATTAATATGAGGGCTGTACTGAAAGTAATGCAAAAGTGGGCATAACTTCATAATAATAAAATAATCTTTAGTCCACATTTTTTAGCTCAGATTTCGGGTCCAGACATTACAGGTACGTATATCAAATTCCTTTCAAACTCAAACTCCTCTCCCAACTTCAGAGGCATGAACCACACACCGGCAAATGTTTCTGAATTTCAACTTGAGTACTTGTGCAAACCAACTCTGAATATGTGTAACTTTCTCTACGTAATACTGTTGTAACATAAAAATCCATACAGCTTGAATACAGACAAAAGAATAGTCCTGAGATTGTTTCTCTGCACATTGCTTGGGAAAAAAAAAAGAAAGAAAACTAAAAAAAAAAAAGAAATCTGATTTATGGCTTTTTCTTTGTAGCCCCCCCCCCTACTGTGCAGAACTGTAACATCAGATGTTTTGGAGATAAAGTCAGAGAGGCCAGATTGAGGTGGTTTGGACATTTTCTTTGAAAACCCCCCCCCCCCCCAAAAAAAAAAAAAGTTTCAAATTTAATATCTAAATATCAGCATACTAACATAATTACTTGATGTAAACTTAATATTCAGTTTCTTTTTTAGATATTTTGCCAAGAGAAAATCCTGTTGTTTTGTACTGTATCTTTAGCAGTATAACAAGTATACATCACAGTATGTACCTTTAAATAAACAATTGGAAATTGTTTGTTTTTGAATGTGATCACCAAAAAAGGAAGGCATGAGTGTAAAAGAAAAGGACTTTCAAAAATGCAGAGGCAATCAGGAGTAAGACAGAGACAGGACATCGAAAAAAAAGATCAGACATTTTGCTGTTCCCTGTTTTTCCTCCATCATCGTCCTCTCCAGCAAGCGTTTTGGATGCTGATGCTCTGCATTCGACCATTAATCCCCGCCTGCCGGATCCTGGCCAGGTAATTACTGTTTAAAAATATTTCATCCCATTCTCTGGCTCGGAAACAAAAGGCGAGGACAAAGGCGACGCAGTTACAAACAACGACAAAGGCCTCCGCGTTAAATGCTCTGCCGGAACCGGGCACTATTGTTTGCACAATGTACAAGGTGTCTGAAACGGCAATCGTTCACTGTTTCATATTCAAATGGCGCAGTCACGCTCTGGTTTCCTGCGCTCACTAGTTAGGCCTGTTTCATTGTGATGGGAAAACACACTTTCTGCTCTGTAAAAAAGCCAATTCTCTGTCTGCTACAAAAGTTCATCTTTGGGGCGATTCCATTATCGGGGTGCAATTTGTTTTCCAATAAAAACAGCATTTTTGCCATTCAAAGTCCACCATAGGAACATTTAATTGTAAAACAGAATATAAGTTAAATACCTTAAAATCATGCATTTTTGCATTAATATCTGAATCTATCCAGCTCATGTTGTTAATCATTATAGATAACTATATTTTAAATGTATGGCTCCGTCTACGTGCCGCCTGGCACATTGGATATACTGTATACTGTATCTGCTGTTTCTGTGTCAGTTCTTCACAGGGTCGGGTTGCCGGCTTGACACCCGATTGTATCTGAGCACTTGGGGTGTGAAGAACTTTGCTCAAGGGTCCAACAATGGCTACCCAGCGCAGTCAGGGCTCGACCTTGGCACTTCCTGGTTCGCAGGCCAACACCTTAACCACTGAGCCACCTCTGCCCCCATATTTTAAATGTATATTTGATTTTATTTACTTAAACCTGTTACCTGAAGACATTTACCTTTAGCAAAAAACTTTTCTACAAGTCTTATATACATCAGGAAGTTGCATCATCCAAATTTCCTATAGATTAATAGAAAGAATAAAAGTTCCCTCGTTCATGTTGTGGAAAAAGTAATAATTATTAAGTAACCCACTTGAAAGTCCTGAACGTTAATTAACTATATTTTGCAAATGTGCTAATTCATAGGGAAAAACTCAAACCTTGTACAAATTTAAGAACAAAATATAGACAACATAAGGAAAGGAAAAGTGTCTTGTTTGTTGTTGTGTGTGTCCAGGGTGTGTGTACCCTGCCTCATGCCCCAAGCCTCCTGGGATAGGCTCCAGGCCCCCAGTGACCCTGTATACAGGATAAAGCAGTATAGACAATAAGTGAGTGAGTGAGATAAAAAAAGAAGAATCAATTAAAACTTAATTTAAATGTATTATACAATATCTAACATGGAGACAGATTTTTTTTTCTTTTCTTTCTTTTGTTTTTAAAAATTTGTATCTAAAAAATGACATACAGTAACTGTTAGTCCTTTCTTTGTTTTTTGGTGTTACTCCATATATTTCATTTGAATGACGCACATTAGCGCTCGCTAGTAATTGTCATCTCTTAATGTCTAACACCTGATATTGTCTCAATTAGCCTGGTCCCTTTATGCATAGCATTATCATTCCGAGCACTTTCAGCCAACAACAACAACACACGTTTCTGGTCTCTTTGTAGTAAATAATAATGGAATTATGTTACTTATGTTACTTATGTCTCTGTGTTATACCAAATAAACACAGCTCTTGGTAGTAGACTTCCAGCCTGTACTGCATCTCCAACAATGGACATTACAGTTAAAATGCTAATGTTGCTATTAAATCAATGGGATGTTAGATGGGTTAGCAGGATGCTAATTACCTGAGCGTTGTCTGTGACTGAAGGATCTTAAGATTAATGCAGCTGAAGGGAAGGGAGTATGTGAGAGTTTGAGAGTCTAGTCAGTTGAGGTTTTTGAGAGAGTTATGTTCATATAGTACCATGGCATTTTTGATAAAGCCACGTACCACATACAGTAATGTTACATGGCTCTAACATGATACATACTTTGGTACAATAGAAGATGTACTAACCTATTATGGTACTGTACTATGGAACTCATACAAGCATACTGCCACAAATATACATGTTTATGTGCCATAGTGGTAATATTCATATAGCATGGTACCATTGTATGTACAGTATGTTATGTTAATTGAATACCATATTATATGTTAAAACTCTTAATATTACTGTACATAAAGTAATATAGCATTGCGTGTACTATACCATCCCAGTAGTATGTACTAGCATATACTGTACTATATGGACAAAAGTATTTGGCCAAACCTGCAAAGACATTGTATCCGAAGTTGTATATGAAGTTGGTCCCCCTATAACAGCTTCCACTCTTCTTCGAAGGCTGTCCACAAGATTTTATAGTGGTTCTGAGGAAATGTGCCTATTTGTTCTGTAGAGCATTTATAAAGTCAGGCACTGATGTTCAGGTGTCTACTATGGCAATATCTCAAGTACCATTGTAATACTATGGTACAGTATGCTAGGGCATTTAGCCTACTACGGTTCACCATTGAAAACTATAGTACACATTTCTTCTGGGAAATCCAGGACACAAGACTAACTTCAACATAAACTAGCTGACAAAAAAAAAAAAAAAAACCTCAAAAACTCAACCTTACATTGCTAAGTTTTCAAACAGGACTTCTTATGAAATAAATAATTAGCCTAATGTTGGATAGCTGACTAGCAAATATGACTTCTCATTTTACAACACAATACCACGGTTGGTTCTGTATAACTGCAGATACAGGAGCTGGCTAGCTAACAACTTGTAATGAATTGTCATGCTACTGTAGGTAGTGGTTTAGCAAACGTCTCCTTTTAAAATACAGTACAACAATCAGCCAAATGTCACAAAGCTGTGTAGCAAGTGTGATTTTTTACTTCTAAAACAGAATACATGAGCTAGCGTAATGATAGCAAGCTGGCTACCAACCGCGACCTAAAGATATGTAGATTGTTGACTAATGCTAGCTCAGTGGCTGGTTAGCTTATTAAGACATCATTTTGGGCTTAGTGGTTAGCAGTTAGCAGTGTCACCTTGCACCTCCAGGGTCCGGGTTTGATACACACCGCCGGTGCATGGAGTTTTCATGTTCTCTCCGTGCTTGGTAGGTTTCCTCCACGTCCTCCGGTTTCCTCGCACAGTCCAAAGACATGGAGATTAGGCTAATTGCCGTTAACAAATTGCACGTAGTGTGTTAATGCACGTATACTGTAAATGTTGACCGGAGGTCCTAACAGTCATAAAATGGGGATAAATACAATGGTAGCAGTTAGCACCATGGTCCATAGTTGGACTAAAGAGGTTCCTTGATGGAAAAATGGATTTTGTGCTAGACTCCGGGTATGAAATGCATTAAGCAAGGAATATAAAACATGCAGTTTGAAAGTAATCAAACTGAAGTCACTGATTATTTATACAACAGCATATCATGAAGTGGATTGTTCCTCACATACTACAAAAAAATCCCCACAAATACGATCTACAATCTTTAAAAATAAAATAAAATTGTGTCTAATGTCTCTTGCATGTTATACCTTTTACCGGTATAATGTTGTGAAAGATGTATGAAAAAAGTTAGTCATAGTTTAGTATCATAAAAGCTATAAACAAGCTTTACCTCAACAGCCTCCTTTTTATCTTCATCTTGAAATTAATGACAAAAAAAAGAATTTCGAGATGTTGGTGAAAAAAAAGGTTCTAATTGAATTACTTTTAATTATGAAGACTTTTTTTTAGTTTTTATAAATAATTGTAAAAATATAAAGTGAAAAAAAACTGTGCCTTAGCATTTAAAAACAGTGTGTTCCGTGGAAGTAATGCGATTAACAATTATCCTGTAATTAATTATATTCAGTTCTTAAAGGCCTCTATTATTATTACACTCTTTATTTTCTGCCTTGTGTTTTATGATGAAATGATGGCAAGTGCAGTCTCGAATCCTCGCTCAAGACTTCGGGCCACGGTGATGTTAGTCCCAGTCACTCAAATCAGTCAGCGTAAGTGATCGGATGCAGAGCACAGCACATTACCGGCTAATGCTCTGCCTGTCATTAATAAACCCCGCTGAGGGGAGTCCTCCGAAGGGCCCATGGCTCCTCGCTGCCTACGCTCTGTAAACTTTCCGCCAATTTGCTCGTGGCCGCCTGTGTCAGCGCTCCTGATGGCTTAATGCCCCCGTGCCCAGGTGTGCTGACAGGTAACGGGGGAAATCACCGAGTGCTCGGGCCTTACACGCGGCAAACGAGTCGGTGTTTATCACATGAGGGGGAATAAACAAACAGGAGGAGGATGATTATGATGATGCTCATGATGATGCACAATGGACAAAAACACTGATCAGTTCTTACAGCATCAATGAAGAGTATAATACAAATTACAAAAAAGAATACAAATGTTTATTTAAGGAAATAAAAGGAGGGCACACACCTAAATGTACTTTACTATTTGTAATGTACAGGTTTACAGTGCATGCAACAGTACAGTTATACTGAAACGCTGTTAATTAAAATGAATCTGCGTATTCTACAAATAACCTTAAAGGTGCAATAGTTAACTCTTTATCCCATATAAAAATGTATTCCATTTTATTTATTTATTTATTTATTAAGGAAGTACACAAAACCGGTTAACGTCTTTTAGATGGTTTAGACAGTGGTCTCAGCAGAAGGGTATTGAATCGCTGAGAAAATATCTTAAGGAAACTGATTTCTACTTCTTTGTGTTTGAATTCGTTTTCTGTCAATCATTTTATAGACGCTCTACCTGACAGGGCGACGTGGATCTGGTGGGCGGAGCTTGGTCAGCATCTGTTCCAGTACTTCTGCAAACTTTGTAGATCCTAGACTGCTTTGGTGATTTTTTTTTTATCTGTATGTATTCTATTCATTATTATTATTATTATTATTATTATTATTATTATAAGGCATACTACTATTTATGCATTGTGTTTTTTTATTATTAATAGATAAATGCTTTTTGTCTAAATGCACAATATTAGTTCTTCCTTGAATGTCTTTTCAAGCTGCTGTTCATGCTGCATCTGAGGGCAGTCTAATAAATTCTAATAAATCTGTTATCCACCATCTACTGCTCATGTGAGGTCACAGAGGCATACGACAGGCTGACAGGCAATGCTGTGATTGGAAGGAGAAAGAGACACTGAACTCCTTCCACCTAGAGGGCATGACCAATGGAAGATCAAGAGATTCCAGTATAGATGGTTGGACACCAGGTTGGACCAGATTTTCTGTTGCGCCACCTGGAAGCACCTAATGGTAGAAAACTTCTGACACACACACTTTCCGACCAATCGTATTTGAGAATTCCAAAATGCTATGATATTACCGGATGCTGCATGAGACAAGGATTAAAAATAATCTTCACCCTGGACACTGTGTGTTGCTGTGATTCCACGAACCCAGCCTCTTACCATCTTCCCAACATCTTTGAGCTCTTTCGACATGATTCTGTTTCATACCTTCATCACGTTGCCGGGCAGCTTTGTTTGAATTTCTACACAATTGTTTGGGCACAAAGTATTTGGGCTGATGTGCGGCAGATGTTGGCAGAGTGCGATTTTAACGAAGGGCTGCGACTGTAGTTCCGTCCGGATTATGGAGGATGCAGAGGATGTGAGCCAGCAAGGGTGTATGGGTTAAACCCTATGTGTTGTGTTAATACCAGAAATCACACACACATATACACACACATACACACATACACACACACACACACACACACACATATACACACACATACACGCACACACACACACACACACACACACACACACACACACACACACACACACACACACACACACA
>JAOVVB010000027.1:15484869-15496385 GCA_028570985.1 Heterobranchus longifilis | reverse complement strand
AATTTCCTGCAGTTTCACTCTCACTGGCTGTGATAACATGCAAAGAAGTTCAACAATCTCTATAAATTAATTCTGACCACATACAACAGAAGAATCCCAAACTGAATCCTTTTTTAAAAATCTATTCGTATATCTGATCAAACTTTTTATGCATTTGTGGAGTAAGGTTAAGCATCATTGTTACCATAGTCCAATGAGTATGTTCAGATCATGTCTTTTTGTGCTTTTTAATTATTTGTCTCAACAAAACCTCAATTGAAATGTGAAAATCAAACACTGAAAAGAAAATTTTTTAAACATTGTAAAGCACGCTCAGATTCACATGAATGTTTTTTTTTTTTAAGCACAAAGCTTGAGTTTTCAGTCTGAATATCAATGAACTATTAGGCTGGATATAATAATAATACTGCTACTAATAAATATCCCAGTGAACCTTTTAACCTGTTCTAGGTATATGGAGGCTGGGTGTATGCGTCTAGGTGTGTTTTAATATTAATGTTCAACACTCACCATTTCTTTGGCCTCTTGTCTTAATGTTGGGACACTTAAGATACTGTAAAGAGCTCCATTTACATAGTACCGGATCTGCGCACACACACACACACACACACACACACACACACACACAGCTCAGAGCAATGACATTGGATAACATTCCGCTTCAGAATTCATCTGCTTTTTATTAACAGTCATCATCAAAAAAGCCACCTTACACGTCTACTCCATTAGATGAGGTGGTGTTCTCTGGATCATGAACAGTTCCTTCCCATGCCCATACTCTTCTTTTCATTTTAGTTGATGTTTATATATTGGTAAAACTATGTAAAATTTATTTACTGTAATAAAGTCTTCTCCTAATTCTTGTCTTTGATACCGAAACCCTTAAATCAAGAAGGCAAGGCAAGTTTATTTGTATAGCACATTTCATACACAATGGTAATTCAAAGTGCTTTACATAAGAAAGAGAAGAAAACAGTTATAAAAAGAAATAGAAAATAATAGCACTCAAACTTTAAATTATTTTAAAATTTGATTTAAAATAAAAATAAAAACAGTTAGAAGCAGTTAAAAAAATAAATAAAAAAGTAAACCTAAAATACAGTGCAGTCAATTCAGACGCAGCACAGTGCTCATTCAATAAATGCACAGCTAAACAGATGAGTTTTAAGTCTCAATTTAAATGTGACTAATGTTTTAGCACATCTGATCTCTTCTGGAAACTGGTTCCAACTGTGGGCAGCATAATGGGTAAAGGCGGACTCCCCTTGTTTTGTGTGAACCCTTGGTATTTCTGACTCGATACTAACGATCTGAGTGGTCTGTTAGGTTTATATTCAGTGAGCATATCTGCAATGTATTTAGGTCCTAGGCCATTGAGTGATTTATAAACGAGTAAAAGTACTTTAAAATCTATCCTAAATGTGCAGGAAGCCAGTGTAAGGACCTGAGGACTGGTGTGATGTGATCAGATTTTCTGATTCTAGTCAGAATTCTGGCAGCAGCGATCTGGATGAGCTGCAGCTGTCTAATGGTCTGCTTGGGAAGGCCGGTGAGGAGACCGTTACAATAATCCACCCTGCTGGTGATAAAGGCATGGACAACTTTCATCAAGTCTCATCAAGTCTTGATTGGAAACAAAACATCTAATTCTTGCAATGTTTTTAAGATGATAGTATGCTGATTTAGTTACCGCTTTGACATGACTACTGAAACTAAGGTCTGTCTCCAGAATCACCCCAAGATTCTTGACTTGATTTTTAGTTGTTGTTTGATCCCTAGAGTGAAGGTATGCATTCACCTTCATCTTTGTTTGTTATGTGAAAGAATCACAAGTGACAGCAAAAGAACCATGTGAAAGTATCAAAGACTAAAATAAATAGGATACTGCATCCATAACTATCCAAAAATATAAAACAATATTTGAAATAGCTGAAAGACAAAAAAGGAATCTCATATGGAAACAAATGAAGCGTGTGGAAGAATCGTACGTAGAAATAAATCAGTCAAATACCAGTATCACATGTGGAAACAATTAATAGCGAAAGAATCACATGTGGAAATACAATGAGACACATACCAGAACCTCGTGCGAAAACAAAGGATTAGCGAAAGAATCACATGTGGAAATACAATGAGACACATACCATAATCACATGTGGAAATAAATGAATAATGTGAAAGAGTCACATGTGGAAATAAATGAGTCATATACCAGAATCGCAAGTGAAAATGAATCATTTGAAAGAATCACATGTGGAAACAAATTAATAGTGAAAGAATCACATATGGAAATAAAATGAGACACATACCATAATCACATGTGAAAATAGATGAATCATTTGAAAGAATTATATGTGGAAATCAATGAATCATGTGAAAGAATCACATCTGGAAATAAATAAGTCATGTACCAGAATTATGTTTGAAAATAAATGACTTGTAAAAGAAATCAGATGTGGAAGCTGTGATTTGTTCATAGAAATTTTATTGCAATTTTAAAAGTAAACGATTTAAGTAAAATTAAATCACTTTTGGTAAAGTAAAAGAATCACACACTAAATGAAAAAAGAATCACATAAAAATAAATGAATAATGTAAAAGGATCACATGTGGAAATATATTTTTTTTCAAAATAAACACTTACATGAAGCTTACAATAAAAAAAAACTAGCAGAAGCTTATATGAAAAATAGATAAACCATTCATGGGAAAAAAATAAATGAACATGAACAACAAAGAGTATTATAAGAAAAAAATATATATAAAGCATACCATAATGTAAACCAGTTGTGTAAATATGAATCATGTAATTCTTCACATATGCAGGTCATGTGATTATACAGTAAATGTTAGTTTTATCCCATTTCTCTCATGCCCTAATCAGACCAGAACTTCAGTCTGACTGTTCATCAAGTTTGCAGTGAAATTCTGCTGGAACGCAGAGCGTCGTCCTGAAAACATGCTGCGAGCGCATCAGAATGCATTTCCATAGCTAAGCTGTGTGTATAGCAGATGTATTAATGACGACTGGGAGCTGAGACGAACGAAGGAGCTCGCAGTGCGTGCGTGCATATGTGTGTAAAAGTGTGTGTGTGTGTGTGTGTGTGTTTGTGTGTGGGAGAGCTCCTCCAGACACCTGCCGCCGAGCCCCGGCTCCTCTTGGGAACCAACATCTGAGAAATGCAATTTGAGAGCTTCGGAGCCACAAAGAGAAAGTAAACACACTGTTTGGGAGAGAGAAGGAGTAAACACTAATGCAGACAACGCTGGACAAATATGTAATGTTTTATTTTTTTCTCGCTCTGCAATAAAAAAAAAGAAAGAAAAAAAAGCAGATAGAAAGAAAATTAACCATAAATGCTTGTGTTGTCTCCCAGGTGTGGGGCTCAAGCATGAGCTAGATTGTGTAGTTAGTGTCAGTTGTGTGTTGTTGTTGTTGTTTAACATTACGTATAAAGCTCAGTGATGATGGATGCACAGCACCAAAACCACTCATGTGTCACGCACTACAGCCACGGCCTGTACACGAGGCCTTTATCACAGCCTTGCATTTTCTTCTTCTAGAAAAGTGACAAAGCCAAAACCGAATGACAATGTGTAGGTTCAACTTCCTGTTCACTATTTCCTGTTATCACCCTGCATTCACACTGGCAAGCAACAAGTGCCTGTTACACAGAGCGATGATGTCATCAACCGCAGCAAGCCGCGATGCACATGTGTGACATGCAACAAGTCCATGAACGATTCCTCAGATTTATTGTATTTCGCATGTAATCGGTAGGAAGCTTGTTCATTTCTCTACTTTCAGCTTTTCAGGTCCTTCCTATAACTCCGAGGGGCCTTCAGGTGAAACTGGGACTTTTGATTGTGCACAATAAACAATAACACAGTTAAGAGAGTAATAACGATCTCTCTCCGTCTATATATACACTATATTGCCAAAAGTATTCGCTCGCCTGCCTTCACACGCATATGAACTGGATAACATCCAATTCTTAATCCATAAGGTTTAATATGATGTTGGCCCCGCCCCCTTTGCAGCTATAGCAGCTTCAACTCTTCTGGGAAGCCTTCCCACAAGGTTAAGGAGTGTGTTTATGGGAATTTTTGATCATTCCTCCGATGTCAGACACTGATGTTGGACGAGAAGGCCTGCCTCCTCTCAGTCTCCGCTCTAATTCATCCCAAAGATGTTCTATCGGGTTGAGGTCGGGACTTTGTGCAGCCCAGTCAAGATCTTACAGAAGACATCAGTATTGCACCCACATACTTTTTAAAATCTGTTTATTTTTACACTTAGTTTGTCAGATTTAAGAGTCGATTATAAATATTCATTAGAACTAATATACAGTATAGCTACCTGGGTTTATCATCAAGGTTGAAAATGAATCATATCTTAGTTTAGCCCTGGGAAAAGATCTCACTTTTTAAGATTTACCTGAGTACGTATTACTAAATAAAAAAAAAAATCATACATTTACAAATCAGTTTACAGAGTACATTTACAAATCAAGTTTTGGACCTTGTGTATTTATGATTTTCCACATAATTTACCCCAAAACATAATCAAAACATTTGTTATTACAAAGGTAACGTACCTGACTAAACCATTTCCTTAAACCTCATACTTGGCAACAAGGCACTACAGAATAAAACCAAACACCACCAATAATCCAATCCAGAAGGTAAATGAATGAAACCTCTTTTAGTTGATCTGAAGTTGTTTATTTGCTTTCTAGAATACCTAATCGACTCTTAAATCTGATGAACTAAGTGTGAAAATAAACAGATTTAAAAAAGTATGTGGGTGCAATACTGATGTCTTCTGTAAGGAGAGGTTTATTTAATATTTATGGAAGGAGTCTCCAGTGTCAGTGCTTTGTACTGTAACAGTAACAGATCAGAGTTCGTGTTGCAATTTTCAGGAATATGACGAAAATTTATTTATTTATTTATTTAAATTTTTTTGGCTTATAAAGTGTACAAAAACAAAACAGAGAGAATAGCAAAGAACTAACAAAGTATTTTCTTTAACTAAACTATAAATGGATAAAATATTTGATGTGAAATTAATAAATAAGATTTTTGAATGTTTTGCAGCACTATGAGTAAATGTTGGGAAAATTGAGGAACCATGCCTTTTAAGATTTTCATATAAAAATAAAAGAATTGCATCTGGTAATCAAAGACTCATGAGAAAGTCTTTCGGAAATAAGGGAATCCTATTGAAGAATCACTTGTAAAAATGAAACAATCACTTGAAAAAACTTGTAGAAGTAAAGAAATCACGTTAAAGAGTCATCAGCCTCACCCAGAGTGACATCTGAGCAGTTAAGGGTTAGGGGCCTTGATCAAGGGCCCAACAGGAGTGCTGTGGTCTGAACCTGGCAACTTTCGATCAGTAGTCCAACACCTTAACCACTTAGCTACCCCTCACCCAGTGGAAATAATTAAAAAACGTTAAAAATCATTTATAAAAATAGAAGAATCATGTTAAAAAAATCACTTGGAATAATGAAATAATCTTTTTAAAGACTCATGTGAAAATAAAGGAATCACGTTAAAGCATCACTTGTAAAAACTGAAGAATCACATGAATCATGTTGGAGAGTCACTTGTGAAGGGAAATAAAGGAAACATGTTAAAGAACAATTTGTAAAAATTAAGCAATTGTGTGAAAGACTCGTGGAAAGTAAAGGACTATTTTGAGGAATCAATTGTAAAAATGAAATAATCATGGGAAGGAATTATGTCTGGAAATAAAAGAATGGTGTGACATATGAATTACATGTGTAAATTAAAAAATCTTGTAAAAGAATCATATGTAGATATCAATTAATTATATAAAAGAGTAATGTGAAAGTAAATGAATGATGTGAAAGACTTACTATATGTAGAAATAATGTAGAAAAAATCATGTGTGGAAATTTACATGTGACAATTAAAGGATTGTATAAAAGCATGAAAATAAAATAAATAAACTAAAAAAAATGATGTTGTTCTTTATTAAATATGATATCTTAGTGTTTGCAGGACTCAGAGTTAGTGTTATTGGATGAGAGGAATTAAATGCTTCAGGATGCAGCAGTAACTCCTCTTCATTCTGTTATTGATTCTTTTCCCGAAGCAGCACCTGGCCACTGTGTTTTATCCTTTATTTATCAGGAGATGTGACTCGGTGTTAATAATCGTTTAGACTTTCAGCTCTCAACACGTTATTTTCTCATACGGCAGACAAACAGGCCGACGCTCGCTGATCAGAGACGTGATTCGTTTCCATGTGATCTGCTGAAAGTTAATAACGAGCTAATCAAAAACATCAAAATGATGTTCAGATAAAAAAAAAAAAAAAAAGGCTAGAAACAGATTGTTTTTCATAATCAGGCATGCAGCCGTCGCCTGTTTTGACACAGCTAAAGAAACACGGCAACCCTCTTCCCTTCATTAAAAGCAATAATAACGCAGGTGTGCGCAAAATGGCATGCTGGCAGCAATATGAATTATTAATGCCGAACTTAAGTATTATAACAGGAAATCGATGAACTTACCTGGCACAATTAAAATGCAAAACGCCTCATTTTTTCCATAATCCAGCACAGTATAATTACTGCTCTCTATTCTGGAACACGATAACTTTGGATTTTTTTTTTTTTTTTTTTTTTTTCGAAAGCACACAACACCTGCTTGCTTTGTTTACACTTGTGTGTTCTCGCTCGCATTACGGGGAGGGTGCTCAGATGTCCTCCTACCTAATGCTGTGCAAAGACACTTTCTGACAAGCTGCATCTGAAACGCATTCATTCTCATATACGGAGGAGACTTTAACATGAACGATGATATGGCTATGCAAATGAGCTACAGTCAAACCAGTGTGTGGGTGTTTTTTTTTTTTTTTTTTTAACGTAAATGACAATGAAGCGTTTGTTCATTTTGCCCTTTGGAAAGTACGGTGCATTCTTACTAGGTGGAGCGATATTTCATCCGTAATTACTAATCATTTAGCATAAACGTCATAAGTGCACGTGCACATGTGCTGTATCGATTTATACCACGGTGCTGTTGATTTATAAAAGCTCCTTGGACAGAAGGTTGATTCGATTTCGATAAGAGCGGCTCTGAAAGTACTGCAGCTGCGGATAAATGACTCATGTATGAAAATCACATGTGGAGATCGTGCAAAATGTTCGCATGTGGAAGTAAAAGAATTGTCTCGAATAATCATGTGAGAGTAAACAAATCACGGAAAAGGATCGTTTTAAAGTACATCACTCTCTCACTCATCGTCTATACCGCGTCACCCAGTATACAGGGTCGCGGGGGGCCTGGAGTCTAGGGCACGAGGCACGGGGGAACCACTGGACAGGCTGCCAATCCATCGCAGAACACGCACACATACACGACTCCTGCTGTAAAATGCTTTTGGAAATAAATGGATCATATTAAAGATTCGCATCTTGTAATCAAAGAATCCGAACAGTGATCTTCTTCCATGCTCAGGTTTGATTGGCTTCCACATACTGTACAAATCGATCCATGCCTGAGTGCTCTGTATGGTTCCTGAGTGTGGAACGATTATGTTCTCACCGATCAAAGCGAACCAGATTTTGGGGCCGAGTGTTCTCAGAAATGATCCCGGCTCCCTAATGTGAAAACGGCCAAGAAATCTCATTTGGAACAATGTCGAACAATCATTTGTAGAAGGAAGTGAAAGTCCTTGCATAAGAATTATGTCAAAGTGGTCATTACATTAGGACATGGTGTAACAGGAAAGGATTCAACGTCGTAAGTGCGTTTTGTGTCTGCCGTTGATCATTTACCTGTTTTCCCTGAACGAGTGACAGTGTGTGAACTGTGATTCCTTTGATGGCAACAAAAAATATCTGAATGTCTGAATGTAATATATGCAGACTGACTCATTTTGGAAAATTCCCTGTGCAGCGTGACATTCTTGCAATCTTTCATTTAATCTCTCATGCAGACTCCACGCACACAGCGGGAATCGGCCCGCGACCCCGGAGGTGCGAGGCCACAGTGCTAACCACTACCCACTTGCCGCCTTCATTTAATCTCACAATATTTAAATGTAATTCAACACCATGTACTACCCAAATATGAACAAAAAAAAATGCTTAAAATGTCCTCAGGTTTATTACCAGGAAAAAAAAGAACCACAATTACACTGTACGCATATTGGTTATAAATCACAACATCTAAATTATTGCAACTAAAAAAAAAAAGTTGAACAGAACTCATTCACACAGCGTTGGAGGAACATCAGCGACTTAACTTCGTCGTATGGTTAGCACTGTGGCCTCGCACCTCCAGGGTCCGGGTTCAATTCCTGCCTCGGGTTTATGTGTGTGGAGTTTGTATGTTCTCTTATGGTGGGTTTCCTCCGAAAACTCTGGTTTCCTCCAACAATCCAAAGACATTTAGGCTAATTGATGTTTCCAAATTCCCCTTAGTGTGATTAGCATATATATATATATATATTTTTTTTTTTGTGCGTATGTTTACTGTCATCTTGTTAGCAGTATTTTAAACATTATAATGAAGGTAGCTAAAAAAATAAACAAACAAACAAATAAATAAATAAATAACATTTGTTTTGTCTGGTTTGTGCGTGCATTTCAAATCTTTTGTTTTAAAGGTTTAATTTTAAAATTTAGAAATGTTGGGAAAAAAAATGCATCTGAGACTGAAATTATATAAAATAAGTATATGAAATAATTTTTTTTTATTATTATTTTGGGGGGTTGCTTGCAATGTGAAATAAAAAAAGTAGAAACACGCATGTCATGAATAAGCTTGTTTATACTCATGTAAGTGCAAATGTGAAAAAAAACAACAACACATTTTCGCGTCTTTCGAGCCTGCTAACCAATCGCTGTTCCTTTTCTGAGCCCAAACAGCAGAACAGCTTGTGCGAACTGGAACACGGGAGTCACGCTCCTTTTTTTGGCAAGTCAAACTTTATCAGCACAAACATGCACAAATGAAAACAAACACATCCCGGCTTGCTAATTACACACACGTCGGGCACACCGTCCACCGGTTTTGGCCAGACTTTGGGCTGACCCGGTTGTACTTACAGAGCGCTCCAGGAGCGAAGGGGTTTGATTCGATAAACACGGCGCCATTTTTCAAGCTCATTATTCCGCGGGTGAAGTTACAAATGGCGCCGGCGACACCAGGCTGGTATCTCTCGGGCCATGTGGCCCGTTACCCTCGCCAAATCCTGCGCCACTAATTTTACTAATTGCCTGGGCACGGCCGGCGTTTCCCATTGGTCCGCACAGCCGCCGATGTCACGGAAAGCTAATGAGGACTAAATAACGCACGTGAACCTCTCTAATTGCTCCATTTCTCATCGTAGATACCATTTCTGCAATAAGAGCCCGGATGCCAAAACGCTCGCAATATAATTATTTTGGACAGCGCAGCCGGAGCATTTCCAAAAAAACATTACGAGTCCTGGAGTAATATTAGCTTATTTATATATTTATTATTTGAGGGTATTGTGCCGCATAATCTATGATCATTTTTTTTAAATGCTTCTTGGCCTTTTGTTTGGGATAAAGATTCTTCTCTACACACACACTCTCACACTCTCACTCTTACCAACTCTCCCACAAGGTGTGTGTGAACAGTACGGGTTATGCACAAGTCTATGTTTTGATGCTGATTTTACTAATGCACATCTATCTTCATGCCACCTGGGGCTGAAAGCGTGTGTGTGTGTGTGTGTATGTATGTGTGTGATGTTCTCAGTCTGGCCACGTTCCCATTTTTTGGTGTGTGTGTGTTTGTGTGTGTGTTTTCCTCCCTCCCCACCTTGCCTCCTCACATCTACACAAGAACATGTGCTGAATATTTGAATATTTAATGCCATTAAAGCTGAAGCAAAAAGAGCGCTATTACTTATTTACGGCCTCTGGCCTAGGCGGAGCATCAGGTGGTCCGAACAGAGCGGAGGCCTGCGTGTCACAAGTTATCGACCAATAATCTGTCTTAATTCACATCACAACACACTTAATAATTCACACGGGAGATACGTTTACTTTTACCTGGAGTTTATCTTTATGATATAGTGCAAAAAATGGTGCAAGAGACGACGACGATGACGACAAAGAAAATGGGGCGAGAATATTCGCCATGCTGGAGGCCTGACAGTCAGAACGCATAGATGATACATTGTGGTTTTTTTATTACATGTTATTTGAGTTTAACAGAAATATCATTAGGAATCATTTACAAAGCTTTTAAACATCCATTATAATCAGCATCTGCATAATGAGGCAAATACAGTTCATAGCTATAATTTATGATCTGATTTTAAAGAAAGTGACGTTTGTATAACATTTAGTTAAATATCTTACATCAAGGCGGCACAATGGCGTAATAATTTGCATGTTCTTCTCGTGCTTGGTGGGTTTCCTCCCACAGTTCAAAGACATGCAGATTAGACTAATTGGTGTCTCCAAATTACCCGTAGTGTGTGAATGAGTGTGCAAGTGCATGTAAGCCCTGAGATGGATTGGCATCCCGTCCATTGTGGACACCACCTCAGACCCGAAGATAAGCGGTATAGACAAGAAATGAGTGTTACATCAAATAATCAAAGCATCAAGGTGACAATTATATACATGTGCTGTATATACAAAATTAATTATTTCATTAATCTAAAGTCTACATTTGAGAATTTGTTCAAATTACAGAATAAAGCAAGTGCACCATTACACTTTTTACTTTGTATCTATTTAGAGTTACAAGGAATCATCTGGACCATCCAAAATACAAAAAGTTCTTATCATGGGCAGTCAGCGGGAATATTTTGCATTAAAAGGATTAAAGCTCTTCAGGTCATGCTCATGCCATTATAGAAAAATTATCAACAACAGGTTGGTGAGATTAAGCAAAGCTGCTGTCTTTCCATTGAAGTTGATTATTTTACAATAACAGCATACCCTGAAGTTTTTTTTTTTATGGTGGGTGGAATGTGACAGTATGAAATGAATAAATATGTCAATAGCAATGAAAAGTAGAAAAAATAAAGTAAATATGGTGTTTAAACAATTCAATTTTGAAATTGGCATTTAAATATTTAAAAGTTGTTGTCAAACGCTATCTTTTGGCACCTGCCGCCGAGGGGTCGCCACAGTGCACCATCCAATCCGCACATCAACTTATATTTATTTCTATTTAGGCATTTGGCAGCCGTTCCCTATCCAGAGCCACTTACATTTTTATCTCATTATTCATGTGAGCAGTTGAGGGTTAAGGGCCTTGCTCAAAGGCCCAACAGGGACATCTTGGTGGTTGTGGGATTTGAACTTAGACTCAGTGGGCGGAGTCTAATGCTGATCTACACAAGTTGGTTGTGTTGGACTGACAGCTACAGCCTCGTTTTGGGGTGAACACTTTGATAACCCATGGATGGGGCACTGGTGGCTCAGTGGTAGGTGTTTCACCTGCCATGCGGAAGGCCCGGGTTCGATTCCCAGCCAGTGCCCAAA
>JAOVVB010000027.1:15441704-15452505 GCA_028570985.1 Heterobranchus longifilis | reverse complement strand
CTGTTTTCATAATTACTGAGCCTTTCCATAAATATACATGAAAAGTATCTTTATAATACATTATATTATCAAGCAAAGTGTCCTGCACTTTGTCATAATTGTAATTTGAAGATACATCATATAAAACCTTATGAAAATAAATGATTCCCCTTTTCTTGGGGCCCCCCTCAAGGACCCCGGACCTCACTTTGAGAACCCCTGTTCTAGATGACATCTGAAATATGATGGAGAGAATAGAAACATACAGTACGTGTCTAAATTATTACAACTGAGCATTTGAAATGATTTAACGGGCTCCACTGTCCATCAGAGTGGGATACATCTGCTCTCTCACTTTATTCCCACTCAGTCTTAATATATTTCCTTATGCGTTACACTGGAGTATAAAAATAAAGCGTATGAACCAGCCTGGCTTCCTTTTGTTAGGGGTGATTTCCTGTCATCGTACACTACATCATGTCGTGGTAATTATCTTCTGTTTTCCTGCATTTTATTTCATCTTATCAGCTCTTTCTCTTCAACATATCAAAATGCAGACAACAAGCAGTACGGCATTAAAGGGGATTTTTTTTTTCCTTATTTTTCAATCAAAAGAGTTTAAGTTTTATGTATAATTAATCTGGTGTGGTTTTAAAGTTCAGCAAGCAGTATTTTATCTGTTATAACTCAAGCCCTCTCATCTTTATGAATACAAAGCATATATAATGTGCTGCCTCCCTATTATTAATTATGGAAATAACACAACAAAAGCACATCCTAAATCCATTACTGTTGTAAGCTAGACTTGTCTCAATAAATCAGCGTCTACAATCAAAATTGAAATAATTTTTTATGCATAATGTATGTGCTTGTTGCCACAACATCTGTTCATTATGCAGAGTAATGCATTCTTGTAGTTTTTAAAAACTTCAGTCCTATAAAATAATCATAATGACTGCTTCATTACAGAGCACGGGAAGACAGAAGTACATTTTACAATACGTCTCGTGATTTACAGTTTCATCCACTTTTTATAGTCAAGTCAATCACAAGTTTGAGGGGAGAAGTGTGGGGGAAGACTCATTAAGGCAGATGTTTGTGAAATCACATGCGTTCATACAAAGCACATCGGGCTCGTACGTGAAGTGGGTGTGAGGGGTGTTTGGACCCCAGAGCCCGAGTCCCCTGTCACTCATAAAGAGCCCCCCGAGGAAACGTGCATCAGTCTACCTGCGCTGCATTTATTAAGGGGCTCGTTTTCCATTTTGTGCACATTTCCTTGAAGATGTGGAGATGTGAAACATTGTTTGTCATACATGTGTGAAATAAACTCCTCATTAAATGTGGTCTTAATTGGCCACATGGGGGCGCTATAATTGAATTTTTTGTATTTTTTGAATGCCTTTTTAATGAATGACCTGCTGGAGGATATAAAGGTAGCTAACACGGTGGCTTCTTTTAAGTTGTTTTTAAAAACTCACGATTTTCAACTTTTGATTTTACTGTTGTTTTATTATCTTTTGTTGTATTTTATGATAATATTTTATTAACTGTTTACTAATGCTAGTAAGCTTTATTAGTCCCACAGCGGAGAAATTTGTCATCTTACAGCAGCAAAGGGAGAGTGCAATACATACAATATAAAAATGCAAAATGTGATAATCATCATCGTTGTGTTTACTATAATAAACCCACAAACAAACTTATGAGCCCAGCCTAGCATTTATCATAACGTTAGCATGGTTAACTTTCTATCATGTGAGTCTGACCTCCTGAGGTCATCTGCTGCCACCTTGTGGCCACAGAGGCACTTTGCAGTTTGCTTGCAGTTGCTAGTGCACCACGTTCTTTTTTCCCCCCCAGTGTTATTTCACCTGGACCTGCCTGACTGTGCTGCTAGTCCCGCCTTCCTGTGATTGGCTAGGTATAACCCTAACCCTGTCCTCTTTGGCCAATCACAGCACAGCAGGGCGGGTCTACGGCAAAACAGCGTTGGGAAAAATAATTCTGCTAGTGCATCACACAGACTGAGCTGAGCTTCATTAAGCCAGAACTGTACTTGCTGTTTGACCACTGGTTTGCGTAGACGTCATGTCGCGTTAATTTCGGAGTACGTACACAATGAACGGACAAAACAGACGCAGAATACGCAAGGCAGCGTCATGCTTTTGCATATTTTCTCCAGCTTTACACTGGTTTTATCATTCAGTCATGTGTTTATCGTATGCAGGTCGAAGTGTTTGTTTAGTGCTGGAGAGTAACTAGTTACATGTAGGCCTAACTAAATTACTGTGATTAAATTACAATATGAATGTAATTGTAATGGATTACAGTTAAATTAAATTATAGTTACCAATTAAAATGTGGGGGCTATATTATTTTGGATAAAACTCTTATGTAGAACACAACATTGATTCAGGAACGCCGTCTACACTGCCTGCTTTAAACTGATGTTTTTAGGACTTTTGTTCAGAACATTTGTTAGAAAAGTATTCAAAAAGTAATCAAGTTACATTAGCCTACTTTGATGAAGTAATTAAAATAGTAGAAACAAACGACCGATGTGTTCGTATGGTTTGGAGGACTTGTTGGATCACAAATGATGTTTATTTCTGTCACTTACGTTGGAAACGCATTAGGATGAGACGTCGTCACGACCCGCGAGAATGATTACAGCAAGCAAAAACTGTTTCTGTGTAGGCTACACATTAGGGCTGCACGATATGAGGAAAATATGCAATAACGTTTAATATTGCAAAAACGATATTACTTGCGATAAATGAAGAGTTTATCAGTTCTTCTGCTTTCAGTATTCTGCTGAAATACAACAAATTGCTTGTTGTATTAAAAAAAAAAGGAAAGGAAGTTATTTCTGACATTTTATTGAACAAATTGAACATTAAACTGAACACAAAAGGCACCATTTTCTACTGATACTCTTTCAAGTAACTCAAAAAAATCCCTGAGTGTCTTTCACAATGAGTTTATTGAGTAAGTTGATAATGCAATGACGATATTGTACAGCCCGACTACACATGAGCACCAACTTATTTTAAGGCATTTGACACCAAAAACCTCCCAAAGTGTGTGCAATGTGAAGTTTTATGCTTTAAAAATGTATAATCCTCATGGATGATGCTGTTCACACACTAATGTAAGTGTGACTGAGAATGCTGTTGACCACTTTTATAAAACACCACTTATTGTTCAATATTTTAAAACCACAGTACGAGAGAACAACAGCGATACAACAGGATGGATCATACTGAATGATTTCGGGGTATTTTCTAGGTGTTATTTTGGGATTAATCTCTCCATTGTCGGACTGCTCTGCAGAGGCTACGGATGACTTTTTTATCCACGAAACTGGATGCAATGCACGGAAAATATAAATAAGTACACCGCGGTCGTTGTTGGATCTTTCCTGATAAGAGCAGATAAAGCTTTGACAACATTATTTGCCAACATCTGACATGTTAACACATCTGACACACTGTAGTGCAGGAGAACAGATCGCTTCCTGAGAGCTTTTAAGAGGATGATGCTGCTTTGAGATGGGCTGCGTATAAACAGTTATTATCTGTGTCACAGTACTAGTGGCAGCGCCGGAGTGATGAAGAGGAATATTCCTGTTGCCCCTGCGTGCCGCCATGGGACTGTTATCTCCGCAGCACATACATCAGACACTGATGCACACACCTCTTCCCTCTGAATGCAACATGACAGGTTCCTTTAGTTTCCCACTTCCAATTCAGATAACACGGCAGTCTTGATCCGGCATGAAGCGCTTAGGAGATGTCGGCTGATATGAATTGAACTGTCAATAACGCGCGCTGCAAAAAAACACTGGGCTTTTAAAATGTACAAGGTCCCAAAGAATATGTGTATTCTTTGATACAGAGATTATGTTATCAGTGTTCAGGGTGTCTATGCAGAGCACTATTCAAGAACTGATTGATAATGCAACAGAGCCTCCAACATTTTGATTATTTACATTTACATAAGAAGCAAGGAAATTGATTTCCTTTCCAAACAACACGCACTCTTATATTTACATTTTAAAGGCCTTTAGCTGATGCTCTTCTCAACACTGACTTGATGCAACACCGAGGATACGCTTTCATATTGTTGAGATTAAAAGCAACTAATAGAGATGAGAGTAAGTGTGAAAAGTTTCTGCGTTCCTATTATAATAATGCTCCTACTGTACAATACCGTACATAATGTATCCAGATGACTTCATTCTTTTCTGGGTTTCAGCTGTGGGATTAAAAATCTGCTGTATAAAACCTATATATATATACTGCATGCGTAATGTTGTGGGGAATGCAGATTAGAGATTTACATGAAAATAGAGCAGAAGCAAACGGTTAATGGATATTCAGAGTGAATAAATGCAGCGAATTACTGATAAGATCATCATATTTGTGATATCTTTTTATCTCAGTCCAGGTTGGTTTTAAAGGCCCGCATCGTCTATCAAAGGAGTAAAATAAAGCAGAAATAAAGTTTCATGAAATGAGCACAAACTCCAGAAATCAGATTCAGTTTTGTGGATGCAAATAATGTGATGAATATCCTCTTACACCGTCATCTGTTTTCATTACAAACTCATGCTGTGAAACCAAACTTTGTTCAAATTCACACAAAAAAATATTTATCTAGTTGAGAAGATGCTAAATAATATCAAGCTGAAATTTGGGTAAAATGTTGCATTAGACATCTAGAATATTTCCATTTGAAGGAATGTCACAGCCATGACAACAGTCTGGGGTTTGGATACGGTATATTACTCAGTGTAAACATCATAGCTTCAATAAAGAGCTAAAATAAGTTCAAACAGAATATATATGACATTGACAGACAGCGTGGAATGAAATGATTTTTTTTCAACCTTAAAACTACTCAATAGAAAACAGGGAAAACTGTGCTCAGGGTTTAACAAACAATTAAGTTCTAATCAAGTAAAAAACCTTCGAGTCGAGGCAACGTGATTTTATAGGAAAGTGTATAAATAGCAACAACATTTCGCGTGTTTCACATGTCGTGTAAAACATTTCAGGGGCGTTTCTCCGGGGTGGCCACCCCTGAAATCTGATTGGCCACCCCAGTAAGAGACCCGGACTTTAGCAGACTCCGTTATAAAGCTAGAGGGAAGATATTGATATCATATGAAACTAGAAGATTTAAGGAATCCATTGGTTTGTTCTGCTAGCTTGTCGGGGAGGCTGCATTTTGGCGAGAGAATAACGGTCACAGCCATTTTCAAAGGGGTCCCATGACCGCTGATCTCAAGATACCTGAATGAAAATGTGTTCTATGGGTACCCACAAGTCTCCCCTGTACAGACATGCACACTTTATTATGTTAACCCCATTCAGTTTCTGGCTAAAAGCTGTTTTTCTCACCAATATAAATGTGTTATTTTCGCCTATTCTAAAAATAGTGTATTTGAATATTTCTGCATACTGAGGTCCCTAAACGATCTTGGAATTACATCAGTGTGACTGGAAAGACGAAACTCTTGTGGATTCAGTTTTATTCATGTGTGAGCCCCACTGTTGCCATTTCATTGTAGACAAAAATACAAAAAATGCACTTATGGCGGGTCTCTAAGAGTTAAAGTAGATCTGTCTAGTGGAGACAGAAATGTTAAATTAATGTTATTCCGACGTGAGTGTGCGCATGCACTTTAAGCCACCCCTGCATAAGTCCGTGCTCCACTTGGGCCACCCGAGTCAAAAAAAGTCTGGAAACGCCACTGACGCATTTTAAGCTTTTCACGTATCATTTAACGCCCCGTTCTCATTCCCAACTCGTCACATACGGACGCTTCAGGAAACCTTGATGTCACTTTAAGGCGGAAAAACCATGACGCTTCACTGTGGTCACAGTTTTAAAACGTTTTAACGTTGTGAATTCAAACAGAACTTATGTTTAGGCAACAAAACTGCTTGGTTAAGTTTAAAATAAGGACATTTGTTACGTAAATTAACTAACTATTTACGTACTCAACGTAAATAACTTTTGGTTTCACGGGGGACACGCACAGCGGCCTCCTGGGTGAAAGTCATGCGTGTGTCTGTTGGACATCACGCTCACTTCCTGATGTTTCGCTGAACATCAGACTCTGGTGCAGGGACGATTTCAAAGACCAAAACTACAGACACAAACATTAAAAACCGTTTTAATCTCGTGGCATTTGAAAAAGAGCATAGTTTGGATTTTCTGAACTATTCACCTCCAGGTGAGGAGGAATGCTACAGCTCCAAACATGCACTAAAACATGCATCCTGCACAATGGCTGCCCATTACTGTATCCAGCGTGGAACAGACTGCTATTTCTCCTACAGCTCTCATCTTAAGACGATCAATCAAAGGGTGATTCAGTGTTTGTCATGAGACTAATCATTCCTCCTCTTTCTGGCGTGACGACAGTTTGTATGTTAATAGCGAGCTTTCAGGATCATTTTTCTACTTCTTTCACTTCAACGAAAAATAGCCTGAGAGGTAGATTTAATATCCTTGTCTGACTTGATGTGAAAAGGCGACCCAACACTGCAACAATGCCGCATCTTGATGCAATAATCTCAAATTAAGTCATGAATAATGTAACGAAAAGTCATGAAGAAGAATTAATAATTCAATAGATAAATAATTTACAAAATAATCAAATAAATAAATAATGACACACCATAAATAAAGCATCAGATTAAATCTTTCCACCAGGCAGCCTCATGCAAGAAGCAACACAAACAAAAACTAGATCCAGAGAGAAAGCTGTGCCCATTGTTTTAGAATGTATTAGAAGATAAATCTTATTTTAAATGTGATATTTATGTTGTTTGACCTGACAGAAACGTTCAATACAGAGATGTTTGTTCTGGTAATCACCATGCAGAGATTAGATTTACAAAGTGATGTTTAAAACCATTGCAATTCAGCATTACACAAAATAATTATGGGTTTTCAGTTTGATTTGACTCAAGGCTGTAAAACATACAGTTCTCTGTACGATGGTGCATTTTAATATACTTACATCTGCATTTGTATATGTCCTGTTTCCCTCATCGACAAGCCACCAGGCCAAATAAACAAAGTGTAGAGTAGGGCTGAATGATTTTGAAAAAATATCTAATTGTGATTATTTTGACCGATATTGCAATTGCGATATGATTTGTGATATTACAGGGAATTATAATTTTTGCATGATTTTTACAGCAAGCAAGATCTGTGTTTTTTTGTTTTTTTTGCCAGAATCATTTTTCTATTTTTTTTTTCATCTGTGAAATGTGATTTTTTGTTTTTCAGCAGGTAGTATACTGTCACTTTATCAAAGATTTTTCACAGGAAAAACATTAGCTGTCGAGGCTGAAAACGACGTGAGAGCGAACAAAAACAGTCCAGTTATGAAGCCAAACTATGAGCTAAAGGTGCTAACACCTTCTGTGGCTTTTCACTACACGCGACACCTTTCACATACCAGTAGTCATGTGATCTATTGTTAATATTAAAATATTGATCATGGCAGCTTTAACGCTAAACCTAAAACACAACCATTTTAAGATTTTTTAAATGTTTTCTTTATGCATTTGTAGACATATAAAATGGTACAAACACAGAGACAAAGAGACAAATTACAGAAGAAATGAAGCTCAAGAAGTTTACAAACAAATAATCTTATAGGCTACCTAAACCCAGACTTCTGTCATGGTGGACCAATCACAGGGCTTCTGTTCATAACTCTGGTGTGATCCATAATTTCGCCTTGCAGCATCTAAGTGCAAATAAATGTCCAGATTTAATGATGTCAAAAGAGCATCAGCCTGTCAGTAATAATGCATGAGGAGAAGTGTGTGTTTAGGGTGTTTGGGCCTGAGGGCAGGAGTGCATCCAAGTGCTCTTGAGTTCTGTTGATGTTTACTTTGTCAGCCAGAGTTTTGCAAGAAATTCTGCGAAATTGTACTTTAGGCTTATACGGTGAAAACTTCTTAGCCTATGCTGCTTTCTGCCCATTGAAGACATCGGCTTTCCCCCCGTGCCATCTGCCTATCAACCTTACCCTATCACGAAACAATCAACACAACCATCTGCGGTCTAGTCACCAGTCCTGTTATCCCTCCAAACCAAATAATGACAAACTGGAAAAAGCAGGGTGAGCAAGTCACTGGTGTATCTATCAAGGAAGGATGTCATCCAACCAGAGAGCTCAATCAAACAGAAACACAGTGGCAGAAAATACTGCCTGGCTTCTCTGTTAGAACGGGAGCTTTTAAGAGACTTTTGTGGATTTAGAGAGAATTTTAAAAAGTTTGTAGATAAAGGAGGGCATTATAAACAGTTTATATTATTTTTGGAATAACGAGAGCAATGAGATTAATTCTTAACTCCATCCTTTGATGATGAAGGTGGTAAAAGTTAAAAACTGAACAGGTAGTGATTGACTTTGGATATTCTTTCAAACTAGTGCCTGAAAATCCAACAGCAGCTCTCTCAAGCCATTAAAATTAATTCACTCCCGGTGATTGCAAACAATGAGGATCCAAAAAAAAAAAACGAAAAAAAGAGGTGGCAGACACAAAGATTAATTAAAAAAAAAAAGAAAAGCTGTACAATGGACACATGGATTGTTTCATTAGAAGCCAGTTGTGTGGCTGCAGAAATGCCAAGAAAATATGTATGAGGGTCCAGGGATGGACAGCGCTTAAGATAAAACAGTCGAAAAATGTGCAACAGACAAAACCAGGCAATGTGGAATGGAGGAGGCCCCTAATGAAGCCAGCTGGTCCCAGTCCAGACAGGCAGAGGAGGGGGAAGGATTGATAGAGGGAGAGACCCACGGGGGTGGGTGGAGAGAGAGAGAAAGAGAGGGGAAAAGGGAGTAAGACATGCAGGATGTATGGCCGCCCAGGCAGCTCTATTGTATCAGGAGGCACCAGTAGGTGTATTTCTTCCAAACTCTGCAGAAAAACCTAAAACCATGCCAAACAGCACGTCTGCTAATCGTGCCGCAATTACTAGCCTAATAGATGTTTTTTTATTCCAGTTCTCGCCGCCTCACAGCCGCCATGTTGGGAGCATCATTATAATGGTGGAGAGATGCACTGGCTGTTTTTCCTCTTCTGCCGCAGTGATCTTATCCAGTTGCTGAAACTAACCAGCAGTCTCTGTTTCTTGGTGCAGTGGTCCAACATACTGCTGGAGACCAAACCATACCTCCTCTGCAGCTGCGTCTACACCCCACCATGCTGCCTGTACGCACACACACACACGCACACACACACTGATTAGATATGGAGGGTGAATTTTTGTGGTGTGAAACGTATGGGCTGCTTCTGCTATGTCTTTGGTTTTCTCTGCACCCTTTCTGTCAGTTATAAAAGCTGTGATAATGTTTCTGCACGAGACAAACATCTGCAACTGTTCACATGTACTTTTGAACACTTACAGTTTACGAGTTTGAACAGAATAGTTCGAGAAGTTCAGACACGTATTTCTTGGCCGGGACCAGTTGCCAGGCAACCAGCAGAGACCCTAGGAAGTTACTGGTCACAGCCAAAAAAAACAGCCCGGTACATAAAACGGCAAATTGAAATTTTTACACTTTGTTTTTTTTTTTTTTTTGCATGTATTAAACAAACAAGATACATCATGTTAATTAGTGAGCTTAAGAGAAGCTGGTAGGCGGATTTGGTTACCTTTGAACAGAGCCAGGCTAACTGTTCCTGCTGTTGCTAAGCTAAGTTAGCTTCACTGGAGTGTAAAGATATGAGAGTGCTATCAATCTTCAAGTAAGCATATTTCCCAAAATGTTGAACTTTTCCTTTAAGTTGATGAGTGACCAACAGTATCACAGCATACTATACTTCATTCTTACACCATCATTAAAAGAAAACATCAAGATCTAAAAAGTGTATTGGAAAAATGTGGCTTAAAGCTGGATAAAACTTCAATTTATGACTTCTGGCCGACAACCACAACGCTGACGCATGTGCAAAGGAGATATGAGGCCACTGACAGGCGACCAAATGTAACGGTAACGTATTGTTACCTTCAATAAAATTACAGATTTCTCTGGAAGCAATTGGGATAATCTAAGTACACAACTCAACTAAATATAGTCTAGTTGTTACATATGGACACATAGTCAGGACTCCTTGGCATCACTGAGCGCACTGTGTAGCCCTACGTATTAAAAATATGATGCTCACGGCCGCAGTTCTAAACACGTGGAACTATTGAACGCACATGGTAGATCTACGCGTCAAAACATGACACTCATGGGTGCAGTTTTTAAACACGTGGGACACGTTCTGAATACAAATAAAACTACTTCTTTATGTTTAGGCAAAAAAAACATTTGGGTAAGTTTAGGGAAAAGACCATGATTTGGGTTAAAATAAGTATGTTTGTACAAAACTACTTCTTTATGTTCAGGCAAAAGGGTTTTGGTTTCACACGGGACATGAACAGCGGTCTCCTGCGTGAAATCCTGTGTTTGTTTGACCCGTCCACCACCCCTCACACCCGCCCTACACATTTCTCGCTCTAAATACACATTATATGACATCAGGAGCACTTTTAGGCGCTCTGAGCGCCTTGTGCGTCGGTATCAGACGCAGACGGTCGTGACAAAGCAGCGACATTTGACGAGTTGGGAATGAGACTGGTCTGTTTTAGGCATCTTACTGCAGAAACGTTACATACAGTATATACTCTCTTAGAGGTCAGGTTATGGTCAACGTTAAGAACAGGTTGTGTGAGAAAAACGTAAGGTAAAAATAAAGACATTTACTTTCTGTGCAGAGAGCATGCTCAGTAT
>JAOVVB010000027.1:15399604-15423812 GCA_028570985.1 Heterobranchus longifilis | reverse complement strand
CCCAGATCATAACACTGTCTCCAGAGGCTTGTACAGTGGACACTATGCATGATGGGTGCATCGCTTCATGCTCTTCCTTTCCTACCCTGACATGCCCATCACTCTGTAATAGGGTCAATCTGGACTAATCAGATCACATGACCTTTTTCTATTGCTACAAAGTCCAATTTTTATGCTCCCTAGCAAACTGAAGCCTTTTTTTCTAAATGAGTCTGACTAACAAGTGGTTTTCTTATGGACACACAGCTGGTTTGTTCCAATCCTGTGTGTTCTCATCACACCATGATTATTTTCACTAATAGGCATAGCTCTGATTTCTACTGGACATTTTTTCAATGCAACTTCAGTTGCATAAAGTGTTTAAGTGATTTTTTTTCCCCCCAACAAACTTAATGGTTCATCACTATCCATGCAGGTTTTAATAATGTGTTGGACAGTTTCAGTCCTACCCAAATCCAGTCATTTCAATTTGTCCTTATCTGGTTTGTTTGTTTGGAGTAGGCCAATAATTTGATTATTTTAAAGCGCCAACATTTTTTGACCAGGCAGTGTATATACATTACATTCATTCAATGGCAACATTACTTGTAGCATTTACTTTTTTTCATATTCAATACAAATGGATTGGTTTATTTTTACTTTATATATTAGATATCATATCATTTGCTTATTTTTAAAATAATTATCATTTATACTTTCTGAAACAAAGAATCTACGGCCCATCGAGACGCATGTCTTCTTAAATAAAGCTAGTATTATGACATTGGTGGTACGAGTAATCAATTTTACGGTTTTGTTTAAAGTAAATATTTTAGTAATGCATTTGATATTAGGTGAAATTGAAAATGAGTCGTTAGTTACATTCTCCTTTTAACTCCAGCGCAAAATTTATAGAAACCAGGCTTGGATTCATAGCTGGAGGAAAGAAAGAAGGAAAGAAATTAAAAAAGAAAGAAAAAAGAAAGCAAGAAAGAAGGAGATTGGTGATAGGCCTTAAGGAATACAAAGAAATAAGAAAAAAAAAAGGAAGAAAAAAATAAAGAAATTGTAGTAGACTGATAAAATACAAGAAAGAAAAAAATGAGAAAGAAAATAAAATACTCTACAAGAAAGGAAGAAAGAGAACATGTTTCTTTCCTTCCACTCCAGGCTGACCTACATTACACCTACATGTACTCCTGTGACCCAATGTTCTGTCTGCACCACATCAGGTGCATCACACACGCACACACACACACACACACACACACACACACACACACACACACACACACCAGATAAGAGCCTGAACACATCAAGAAGGCAGCATAGTGCACTTGATGACATGGGCTGATAAGGGCAATCTTATGCCTTCATCATCATCATCATCGACCTGTGCGGCCAACTTTTTCCTTTAACCTGTTGGCAGTGTGTGAGCTAACCACAGTGTTTCAAACCAAACAATGCCTATTGTTGAGGTAAATGCTGCAGCAGGTGCACACACACACACACACACAAGCGCACGCACATACACACTTCTGCCCACAGTGACGAGATGACGAGATGCACCCATCAGGCACAGATGTGTCAGTGTAAGGGCAGCTGGTGTGCCTTCGTGGGCCCCACCGTGTCTGCATGCTCACTTTTCAGGCCATCTTGATTTCCTGTAAATTTTCAGTTTTCAGCAGCATGCCTTGTATCGCCTCAGTCCATGTTTTTGGGTCACACGTGGCCACGATGCATTCTGTACAACGTGATATGGGTGTTTGTAAATTGACAAGAAAAACTGATAATGCCATAGCAGAGTTGTTAGAGGAGAGGGTGGCAGAGGGGAGAGGAGGGGATGAGTGGGTAGAGAGAGAGAGGGGGGGGGGGAAGAGACAGAAAAAGGAGAATGATTGAATAACAGTAATTAAAGCGGTTATTCGTTCGGCGAGCACCTGCACGAGGGATGATATTGCTCCTTAATTCAGCTCCGTTTAACTCCCCTCAGCCGCTGGATCTCGACTGCGCCTCATTAATCGCTGATTGGCATCGGGCTGTGTTTTTTTGTAGGAACAAAATGTTTACTCGGCTCTGGACTGCTTCTCGATGCTGCAGCTTCACTGAAAGAGGAATTTTATCCCCTCCTCCATCTTTGCATTGCATGTGCAGGTCCTCAGTTTTATATCTTTGGTGTTGAAAGAAAGAACGGAAGAAAGGAAGAACTAAAGAAAGAAAGAAAGAAAGAAAGAAAGAAAGAAGGAATATCAGATTTTGTTAATAAAGTAAGAAAAGGAAATAATGAACAGGTAGCTAAGTTTGCTGATAAAATAGAAACAAAGAAAGAAAGAAAGAAAGAAAGAAAGAAAGAAAGAAAGAAAGAAAGAGTACAGCTTGTTTCTATAGAAAGAAAGGCCCTGTGGTAGACCTTGTTAATAAAAAGAAAAAAGAAAGAAAGAAAGAAAGAAAGAAAGAAAGAAAGAAAGAAAGAAAGAAAGAAAAAGCATGCAATCCGTACTAGACTTTGTTAATAAAAATCAAAAAAACAAAAGAAGCAAAGAATGAACTTGCCTCCTACAACAAAGTCATTTGCAAACATTAGAAATTTGTATTTATTATTAAATGATGTGATACTACATCTTCATTACATTTTATTTTGGACAATGTCCTCAAAACAAGTTTGTTCCTGTTCTCACTTACACTAGAGCAGCTGCAAATGTATGCATCGCAATATTACAGTTATGAAATCACTCTGCAGAAAAATTAATGCATCAGGATGGGGAAGAAAGGTGACTTTGAACGTGGCATAGTTGTTGGCACCAGACAGGCTGGTGTGAGGATTTCTGAAACTGCTGATGTACTGGAATTTTCACACACATCCATCTCTACGGTTTACAGAGACTTGTTGATGTCCGAAGTCAGAGGAGAACGACCAAACTGGTTTGAGTTGATAGAAAGGCAAGAGTAACTCAAATAACATCTCCTTACAACTATGGTGTACCAGAGAGCATCCCTAAACAACAGGAGAAGACCACATTGGTTCCAGTCCTGTCAGCTAAGAACAGGAAACTGAGGCTATGAATCTCAGAGGCATGGACTCAGCAAAACTGGACAATGGAGGATTGTAATAATGTTCTGGTCTGATGTGTCTGCATGGTGGGGTCAGAATTTGGCATAAACAACATGAAAGCATGGATCCATCCTGCCTTGTGTCAACTGGTGCTGGTGCAGTGGTGTGGGGGAGATTTTCTTGGCACACTTTGAGCCACTTGGTACCATCTGAGATAGGTTTAAATGCCACGGGCACTGAGTATTGTTGCTAATCATGTCCACAGGATAACGCGTCATGTCACAAAGCTTAAAATTATCTCAAAAGCTACTGGTTTCTTGAACATGCCGACACTTAGTGGCACAAGCTCTATAGTAATCAACGCCTTCCGACCAATCAGATTCAAGAATTCAGCAGCGCTGTTGTTTAAATAACATTAATGCCTTGTTTTTTAGCTATTGAATTTATTACTTACCGCCTGCAGTGTTGTTTATGTCAGATCAGTGACATGTAAAAAAGAAGAATTGCTATTGCTATTGGAATCCAGCTGAGAGAGACACTAACACACACAGAGACACACACACACACACACCCTAGTCAGGAGAATGCTTGTTAAACTGGTATTCTGATAGCTTTATCTCCAGTCAAGAAGAAGCACAACCCTTGAATCTCTTAGATGGATGGACGATTCTTTTTTCTAAACCACATGTTTTTTTCCCCTTATTTTGTGAGATAATACCTCGCGTTTATTGGATTTCCAACCATTTCATCAAGCTCAATCTGCCTTTTTAAGGTGAAAAGAAAGGGGGAGAAAAAAGACGGCATTGAGCGACAGAGCGTTTGTTCGCTAGCATTGTGCTTGATGCAATGTAGGTCAGTGTTCTGCAGCGGCGAAGATAAGACTCATCGAACAAGTGCTGTGTGTACTTACAAGGAAATATCTGTCAAAATAGCAATTGACAGATCTACACAAACATGTGTGGTTTTTTTTTTTTGGCTCCTGAAGAGTTCCTTCGTCATTAACATTAAAAACAACAACACCAACAACAACAACAACAAATAAAAAGGGAGGCCAGAGATTTGGGCCTATCTGGCACGAGTGGCAGCAAAGCCGGCCTGGCCCAGGTTGTTATCTGTTCTGCACAGAGGTGCAGCTGTTTAGCAAATGGATTTGTTGATTTTTAAAGGAAGATGACGGGGGGGACGGTGGGGGTGGTTGAGAGGAAAGAGCTGAAAAATCAGATACTAACAACGTCCCTCCTGAAAAAACGTGTCCATATTTTGCACAAAATCTTAACCTACCTACTGCTTTTAAGGATTCACATTAATTTGGGGGGAAAGGAGCGTTTAAAGATGCTTATTTTCCCAATTTCCAGGTTTTTCCTTTCTTCACCTTCCAGTCTCCTGAGGGTTGAGGACGCGACCGCATGAGTGGCCCGGTGAGGCTGCACACTTCGGCTAGTGCGCAAGTGCGGCTGGCAAGGGTGCTGTCTTTGTCTGAAGCTATCCTCTCCCAACACACAAACACACACACGTGGAGGAATTCTGGCCCACAGAAGAGTCCCTGAGGGGTGGGAAGATGGCCCCCAGCCACTGAGGCTTAGCGGGTGGCTGCCTCCATTGATGTTCACCCTTTCTCTTCCCCTCACACACACACACTCTCACACTTACATGACTCATGGAACATGGGGCACACATTTTAATCTTTATTCATCATTTCAATTTCAATAGCACATGCTGTGATGCTCTGACATACCCCAGGAAAAAGAAATCTGATTACTTATACTGTATATATAAAGTAATATTATATATATATATAACTAATATAAAGAAAAATTATGACATTACATTTATTATTATTAATTATTATTATTATTATTATTATTATTATTATTATTCCTACAGTCGTACCTCAGCATACAACCTCGTGAATTTTCACCTTAAGAACTGAAATTTTGCAAGAAATTTGCCTCTATATGTGTAGTATTTTCGAGCGAATGAACTGAGCCAAATCGAATCCTGGCTAAGTTGCGCATACGTCCAGGAGCTGTTCAAAACCTGTTTGCATCAGTGGAAAACCACTGATTTTCTAAAGAGTTTTCACTTTTGTATGTTTTTTTTTTTTTTTTTGCATTTTGTGTCAGAATTAGTGAAGATATAGCACCATGGATCCCAAGAATGCTATCAAGGCCGGACGTAAGAAGAAAAGGGAGTTTTGTTTTTAAAGCAGCCATTTTTAAGATGAATCATTAAGTGAGGTTTAATGTATATTTATTTAATATTTTTCTAAAAGTTTTGAATATTTTATATGCAAAAGTATGATTATAGTATTGGAAATTGGTAATACTGGTAATATTTTTGGTTGGCTGAAGCGGCTTATCTGCATTTACATTATTTTACGTTTTGCTATATACAATTTAGCCTTAAGAACTCGCCCCCGGAACGGATTAAATTTGTATAAAGGTACAACATGAATATATATATATATATATATATATATATATATATATATATATACTGTATGTATATTATATATACACAGACGTTAAAAAGCTTAAAACTCTCAGAAATCGTGTCAGGTTAACTTGTTAACTCATTAGCTAGACAGAACAGGAAAGATTTTTTTTAAAGGCAAGTATTTTGCCAGGTTAGCATTTTATTTGTAACACTTTACAAAAGAAGAAGAAGAATGATTTATAAATATGACCTAAAATCCTTTCAGGAATTCTGTCAGGTTATTGCTGTAAATCTTAGCCAGTTAGCTAGTGGTAGCACCCGGGAATTAAATGGATTTTTGAGGATTTTATGAACAGTTTCATTCATTTTAATCCAGCTAGTCAGTGTAAGCAAGTTAGATAAATAGAAATTAAATAATCCCTTTCAAAATTCCTGTCAGATTAGCATATGTAAGAAAACAATGACTTAGCACAAATCCTTGCATACCATGTGCTAGCTTATTGAGGCTAGCTGGCTAGTTAAACTGGTAAGTGGGTTTTTTTTTTCTTCTTTTTTTTATCCTAGCTTTTGCTTACAAATTATGTTAAAATACATGACTATCTTGCTATCTTGGAAGATCTTGTTATTTTGCCTCATCACTTGGCCATACTTTTTACAACAAGCCTTGAAGGAAGCGCAACTTTTTTATTTTATGAACAATTTAGTTTATTTTAATAGAGCTAGTTAGCACGTTTAGATATATAGAAATGAAAATTCCTTTCAAAATTCCTGTCAGATTAGCATATGTATGCTAGCTATGACTTGACACAAATCCTCTCACTCCTTGTGCTAGCTTATTAAGGCTAGTTGGCTAGTTTTACTATTAATCGTTTTATAAAAATTATATCTGGGCCTAGGTAACTCATGTTAGCAGTGTATAGATTTTCTGTGTGTAGATTTTCTGTGTAGATATTTATATTGTACCATAAATATCTTGTCAGACTAGTCAATCCTGGCTTTGTCTTACAAAATACTGTATGTTACAATACATGACTTGGAAGAGAATTCACTATGAATGCACTTAATATTAATTATAATATTATGATATGTAAATTAGCATGTCATTAGTTATTATATAATAATAATTATTTTGCCACATCACTTGGCCATACCTTTTACAATCAGCCTTAAAGAGCAACTTTTGGGGTTGAAGCAATAAATAAAGCACATGCTCGTAACTTGCATTTAGTTAGAAAACTTGTATTGTTCGAAGAAGCACCAGCCGGTTGTTTAATGGTGTTTCGTTAATTCAATAATAGACAAACGCAGAAGTCTTTTGATTTATTCGTTTATGACATTTTTCTTCTTCCTCTCATTCATTTCTGCGCCTCCTTTCATTTCATTAATCTATTGAGTGGGCGTCCAAACTAACAATTAAGCTCTTGTAGAGGGAAAAGAAAGCCGGAGGAGATGCCGTCTACAGTGATGATACTCGGATATCACCGTGCCGCGGTCACGACTCCACTGCTTAACCCTGAAACGCACACGCACCCCCCCCCCCAAAAAAAAAAAACATAACCCAAGTTCAAAGTATAAAAAAAACCTCAGCAATTGTGCCACTATAAATTCGTCTAACAGAGCAGTGAACAGAAGCAGTCACAATAAATGAAGATTTTTTTTTTCCAAAATTGAATTTATTTATATTTATATTTATTCAATCTCACTGCCTAAGGGTCCCTGGTTTGATCCAGAGCTCAGATTACTTCCTGCATGGAGTTTCACAGGTTCTTCATGTCCATGTGGGTTTCCTCTGGTTCTCGTATTTCCTCCCACCTCTCAGAAATATGCTGTGCACACACACAAAGCATCTCATTTAATGTGTGTTTCCAGCTTAAACCCTTTATTCCCAGGATAGATGCCGCTTAGTAGTTACTTAGCGGCCCAAAGCTTTTCTTACATGTAATGATGCAACCTCAACTGAACAGTAAGATCAGTATTCATGCAATTTTTATATAAATTGAACAAAGTTTGTTTTATTATTATTATTATTATTATTATTATTATTATTACCACTACTTTTATGCATGTCACTGTTACCATAGTAACGAACACCTCACTCCGGATTGCTACGTGTATATACATTCACATAACTTTTGTGTGACTTGAGGGTTGCATGAAACAATTAACTAATAATATAAACAAAAGCTGACAAAAACAGCTATTAATCATTTACATTAGATGTGCACTAAGTAGATCATGCTTAACAAAGCATGCTTTTCCTGGACAGAATGAAGATGTCTATCAGAATTTTTTTTTAAAGTAAAAATAACTATGCTGTTATGAGTAATACTGTACGTGCACTTCATGTATTGAGTCTAGACAGACCTGAAAGCAGAATCAAGAATAGATTAATGTGGGTCAGTATAGAGCATGTCCTGTTCAAATTTAGAGTTGAATATGTAGTTGAGCAATAAAAAAAAAGTGTTGTCTGTAGTCCAAAAACAATCCTAGATTTAAGCATTTTATTGCAGTTCAGCATTAAGGTGTCCAGTGCAAATATGGTCATAATGTCTCGGGTGTTTCTTGGGATATCTGATCCAGCGATTGCAAAATGAATTTCCAAAAGTACAAAATCTATCCAGTGTCTAAAAGCTAGCAAAGCCTCCACTTGTGTTTTTTTTTTTTTTTTTGGCCTGAGCTGCACTTTCACAGATGCCACCTGTCCACAAGTCTTCCCGCTACCCACTGTGCCAAAAATATCAGGCTGGAAATTAGGGGAGGCAATCTATTATTTAAAGGAACAAGTGACAGTTTCATATGCTGCGGCAACAGAAGCGGTCAAATCTCACGGCGAGAAATAAAACACCAAAGCATCTCGATACATTTTATGAAATTTATATTTTTTTATCACTTTTCCATCAAAAGACATGTAACAACCTGGTGCAGGGACACAAACTCCCTGAGAACCAGTGCCTGCTTACGGTGTGGAGGTGGAACGGAGGTGTCCATCAAATTCCATGTAAAACTCAAGCTTTTAAAATAGTACGCTTGGCCTTTGGCACTCTGCAGCTGTGCCACATAATGACTTTATCACAGAGACAATGCAAAACAAACACCTTCGAGCCACTCTATTAGACAACACTTACATTTTTTTTTCTTTTAGTGTGGAGGGGAGGGGGTCTTAATTACCCTCTCGCTGGAGTGAGCTTTAACAAGGGAGGCTCCTTTGCTCTCCAGTGTGTGTGTGAGTGTGTGGTTTATTCGTGTAATCAGGGAGCGGCTGGAGACGCGGAGAGCGGCTGGATTAGCTCCTCATCGGCAAGTGAAGTGTTTAACATGGCACACGCGACGGGCTCGCGCACACACCACGAACACGAACGCACAAACACTCATTGTCATTAATTTGATTTGCTTATCGTCCCCTTCTCCCTCCTTCGCAGGGGCCCTTTAGAAGCTCTCCATCCTGCTTTCGCCCGGCCCCTCCGATCAAATGTCGTGGCTAATTACGGCGCCTGCTGCTCCACGTTTACCAGCTTAAAACCAAAAAGAGGACTTAAATTAAGATGAAGAATTGGGAAATGTTTCCAGTCAGAAGAGCGATTGATTTTGCAGGCCTCCTAGTCCTAAAGGATTCCCAAAGATTTATCCTCATATTTCCGGATGCCTCGGCCTCGTCGATCCCGAGGGGGATGCGGAAGCAGCTTGCACGCAACGCTGCCAAAAGAATTTATTAGAGCAAATGGTACCGTAAGCCCTATGGAAGGCATACCTTATGTGGAGATTTAAAAGATATTAAGAGAATAGCAGAACCCAGAACGCAGGTGTGTTGGGTAATAGCCATTGTCTCATGTCTGGATGAGACAGGGATCGGTGCCAGCGAGAGAGTGCAGGGTGGGACTGCAGTTTACGGTTGAATGGATTGAAATTCCCCAATGTTCATCTCTATCGTGGTGCCATTATTGCTGACATCACGGCCTTGAACAAGTTTGTCCACGCTGAGTTAATGTGGTTGAGCAATATGGGCGAAACCCATGCTCACAAGACAAAGCAACACTGTCGATAGGCCTCAGCGGCCTTGGGATCTCGCTATTACAAATCTCATTAGTTAAAACCGATGTTTTCCCATCATGGTGGGAGTTTCATTGCATATGATTGGTTGTGCTGCATCGGCCGTAATGAGAACCACACACACAGGCGGCGATCTCCACATCCTGCAAATGAGTCCGCTCTCTTGCTAGAACTTTCCGAGGGCCGTAACGACAAGCCCAGCTGCCTGAATGGTGTTGCTGAGCCCACCCGCCTTTTAGCAAAGCGCTTTGGGTACAGTGCAATATCGACGTCTCGTCCTCATTATGCTAAAACATTATTCTGCGTGTAACACCTGCAGAATAAATTTGGCAGTAGGATTTGCTGGGGATGATCAAACATCACTGAAACACTGTCATTATTTCTACCTCAAATGACTAGGTGTTTTTTTCCCATTATCAATTCAGCTGGAAGTAAACTTCATTTTATAGGTTTCATTTACTCCGTTTGCAGAGCACGTGTCAGAAAATGCAAAATCACACCCGAGCAAACCTGAATCGAACAAAGGCTCATTGAGTTTACTTCTGGATAAGACAATGCTTCACTAATGCACCATTGTTCTCTTTCATCTTATGAGATCACATGGTCATAAAGATTACATGGCCGTCTTGACACGAACGGCGGAGGGGATCACCTACTGTGCTTTTCCCATCTGGAGGAGAGAATACTGTTCATTTAGACTAGCAAAGGTAGCCTCATGCTCATAAGCTAGATAAAAAAAAAAAGAGAGAGAGAGGTAATGAATTGCTCCTCCCTGGATATGATTGTGTAATGGCCGTAATCAGCTCGTCCCTGAGCTTTGTGAATACACCCGGCCTCAGCTGCAGGTCCTGCTGTTTGATGGACAATATTCTTGGAGCACCGTCAATGCTGGAACGTTCCAGCGCTTTGCTCCTGGTCGCCTTAATGTTATCGGGTAACGCACACCGCCATTCAAATCCACAAACGTCATAAAAAACCCTGTTTAATGTTGTTACAGCAGCATGTCAAACCAAAAGCAAACCCCTACACAAAACCTCGAGGTACCGTACAGCAAAGGAGAAAAAAAAAGAGAGAAAAGAAAAAAAAGAACAACAGCTCTAGCCATCCCGGCTGACAGCTTTTAGAGCAAGAGATTTGTGCACATTAGTCACACATTTTAGGGAGAAGGTGGGTTTCTAAAGTGCGTTGACGGGGATTAGAGTTCTATCCGTTCCTGTCTTTCTTCCGTTCGAAGGCCTTCAGGGTTGCCGGGAGGTTTTGCGAAATAAAGGAGCCAGGATGCTTTTGTTTGAATTGTAATTTGCCTCGTGAAATGAAATTTCATTCGGAATTGAGGCACTTCGTTTATGATTAATATTCTCACAATTCAACCATAAGCACGATTCAGAAGTTTCCATTATCTAGTGAGATATTAACGTAGCTAGCCGAGAAGTGAAAAAGAAACGTGACTAGGCCTCACAAACATCAGAGATTAGGAGAAAGTTTTCGTATACTGTATCCATACCAATAAGGATTTGAATAAATCTGCTCTCTTGAGTGAGTGACACGTCGTAAACGTAACCGACGAGTTTAGCGGTAATGATACATTTTAGTAAAGTTATATCAGTTAGTCTGGTTTATTTGATTCCATTGAAATGGGATTTGATTTTCTGCACAACTTCTAGGAGCAACTTCTAGGAGTATGTTCACTCACACACTCATCATCTATACCATTTTATCATGTATACAGGGTCGCAGGAGCCTATCCCGGGAGACTTAGGGCATGAGCCATGGAGGGTACACCCTGGATGGGGTGCAAATACATCACAAGTGGAATATATAAAATACAAAAAAATAAAATAATACAATAAGATGTGTATTAATGCATTTTGTAGCCATAATTACAGTATAATGATATAATGAAAGAATAAAAAGAAGTTCAAAGAAACATGTACAGTATGTTAATCACTTTGTTTAATAATATTTTCATGTCTTTTAAAAGTCAATGATTAGCTCGATCAATGCAAATTTTAGTACATATTCTATTGCCTATATAAATAAGAAAGATTTACTTTACATATTTGTCTTGCCTTCCATGCAAACAAATTTTCACCGCAATAAAATGAGTTTTTCCAGGCACCTGTTTGCACATCCAGGGCGATCATGTGATCATTTAAACTCAGCCAAATTAATAAAAAAGAAATATTCAGAAATAAGATAAAACCTCCTAATAACATTTGGCTGTTAAATGTTTTGCCAGCATAATTTTCTCCATCCTTATTATCCAGTCAAAAAGAGACATTACACTTTTTTTTTTATTTGAAAGCTAAAAAAAATTATCAAAAGACACTGGAAATCCGTAGAAGTGCTGTAAGCCTAAAACAGCCTTTTCTACAGAAACTGCCGAAAGCCTGATATTAGTGTCTTTAACAAAAGCCTCAATCCCGACTGTAGCATTCACGTTTCAATGTATCAGAGGATTAAAATGCAGATGAAATAGTAGCAGTGTGATCCCCTCAGGACCCCCCTCCCTCGTTCCCTGACTGCACCTTTGTTCTGAAGGACTGACGGAAAAGTAGGTGGTGGTGGTGGTAAAGGAGGAGGAGGAATTAATTTTTGCCCTCTGGGAAAAACAAATGCAGCATCCTAAGTATGAAGGGATCCTTAAATCTCCTACTGATTGGCACTGGAAATGAGGATGGAGGAAAGCAGTAAGAGAGAGAGAGAGAGGAAGAGAGAAAATAATACAACAAAAATGTACAACTCGATTCAGTAGCATGCTTCAAATAGACATTTGCATACACTAGAATAATACATTTGTCTCAAGATGCATTTTACTTAACCTGTTTATTTCATACAACATACATTTAAACAGCTATCCAATATACAAGAGGTGTTGAAGTCAAACACGGAACTTGTGATGAAATTTATGGTGAATGAAGGGGTAAAACCGATTTTTACTTGAAGCACACTACGGTGATGAGACTCTTCGACGCAGTAAAACACTTGAACGGTGGCCCAGGTGGCTTGGAACTTCACTGCAAGTTGTTCCTGTGAACATTCAGTGAATGGAACGCCTGATCCTTAAAAAAAAAAAAAAACAAGGATAATTTGTCACCAACTTGCGGAAGGGACGCATCTGTCTTTGGGAGCTACAGGAACTTGCCTGGGAGTTATTGTCACATCGCCCTACAGTCCTGACCTCGCTCCAAGCCATTTCTACATATTTGGGGCATTGAAGGAGTTCCTAGGAGGCCAGCGTTTCAGATGAGAAGCTCCGGCATACTGAGAAAACTTTCTACGTTGATGGTATCCAAGCACTATTGAACTGCTGGAATAAGTGCTTTAGTGTAGCAGGAGATTATATAGAGAAATAAAGCGAGTCTTTATTCTCATAATTGTGTTTTGTTATAAACTTCTGAACAAATCACAAAGTCCTGGTTTGATTTGAACGTCCCTCCTACATATGAAGCTAGACCATCTTTGTATAGACAGAACAGAAAATAGAATAGTGACCACATTAGACTTAATTAATGAAATTAATGAAATCTAAAATAATTAACTGTTCACTGATTACATTTGAACTTTTCCAGTTGCTAACAAGTAATAAAAAATATATGTTCTGTCTATAATATATATTTTTTATTAGAGATATGTAAAAAACTGTTGATCAATATGACTGCATACAGCATCCACCTGTTTAGTGTGCAGTAAAATCTAATGTGCTAATGTAAATATAAGTAATTCATTTATTAATTAACTGTTATACTATATGTATTTACAGCACTTTAATGAGCCTCATAGTTTTTGTACAAAACTAAAAGCAACCATGACCCCAAACATGTCTGTTCTACCTGACTCCATTTTTCAGGAAGGAGGGGGGAAAAAAAAAACAAAGAGTAATTTTCTGTACAGAAAACACATTTAAACTAATGCATATTAATTATGAAATAAAATCCATGGTGTTATGCAGTTATAGCAAAATTATCAGTAATGTTACAGTTAATATTACTGTTAAAATATACAACTGAAAAGTGCTGAAAAGTTAAATTCTGTTGTACATTATAATTGTTTATAGTTCTATTTAATGTTAATAAAACAAGGTAGTGCCCAATAAAGGTCTAGTGTATGAACTCTCTTAGAGCTATTAAGGTGAATAACTGTTACAGCGTTTTACATAATAATAATAATAAATAAATAAATAAAAAGTTGCTTGTGTTCAAGCTCTCCAATCCTCAGAAAAGTTACTTAATAACACATGGAAAACATTTTTTATTGTGTATGTTAATTTCTACAAATCCCTTTTCTTACATTCTTATGAATGTACACAGCCCACACTACAGCTACAGCTATATGATATAGAAAATTAATCAACATTTTCCAAGCAATTAAATTCAAAACAAAAAGTTGACAAAGTAACATAGATATTAAGAGGTACATTTTATTATAAGCCTTATTAATTATAGTAATAGTCAACTTAAAAAAAAAAAAAAGAGCGAGAGAGGGAGAGAGGGAAGGCAGAGGGGCGAAGCAGAGATCACCCGAAATGACTGACTATATTGACAGATGAATTTGAGCATAAAGTCCCGCGGCAACTGCTCAGTTCGTGTGTCAACACGGTTCATTCCACTTAGTCCCTGCACCCACAATGCTTAGCTCATTTTATAATCTGGTTTCATCAGCCTGGCAGTGTTTCCCCCAAGTCAAGCTGTCATGTTTGGTTCATAGTTCATCCAGCTTAATGATCGACGCGATATGATGACGGTTCGACCAACTTGGTCCGCATTAATCATGAGAATAACGCCTTAGAATTCTCCTTTTGTGAAGTGTATTACTTCAGTAAGGGTATACAGTGCTTGCTTGCTTATAAACTAGAAAAAATAGTCTTGTGCTATCATTTTTCTAAAAAATCAAAAACTCTGCAGACCTGCTACATTACTCCAGCTACTTCATCATCCACTTTCATGAGCTTTGGGTTTCTCAGTAACACCAGGCAGGTGCTGGCTTATATGTTGATTTCCTGTAAATATTGACCTTCTGGATGCTCTCCTAATTCACTCTGTCTTCCCACCCTCCCTTCCTCCCTCTCTCCCTCCCTCATTCCCCCTCTTCCATCCACCCTCCCTCCCTCCCTAGGCTCCTTGCCCGAGACGCACCAAACTCCCGAAGGCAAGCGATGAAATCGTTAGCACAAGGTATCGTCTTCGGCCCTATCTTGTGCCCAGATACACCCACCAGGGCATTGTGGGTAGCGTACAACTGTTGCGAGTGGGTGGCACATCTGTTCCCTGGGACAGCTCATGCCCCGAGGGTCGCCCGTGCCACGGCTACCGTTTCACACGCTCTGCTAATAACTGCTCTGATATTCCCCCTTTAAATGGGGACAAAGAGCTAGCACAGGCTGCGCGATTGTCTGATCAGAGAAGCGGTGCTGTTAATAACAAGTATTAAAGGCCGAGCACTTCTCTATTTTTCCATCTGGCACGCTTTGCTCATGTGACGGGTTAAGTACTTTCAAAAAAACATGCATTATGGAAATGGAATATATTAAGAACAAGCACCATCTTGTTAGCGATACCATATGCACACGGTGAAGATTAAACGCAGCACCATTCGAGAAAAAAAAAAACATTCCACTTCCAGAACTGGTGGAAATGCCCTAACTAAAACTCTTGTAACTGTAAGTGGCGCACTTTGAAAGCATCATCCAATCCCAGATTTGTAGCGTCCAGTTTAACACAGGGTTACACATATGTTTCTAGCCTTGTGCATTCTTTTTATTCATACAGTATCATCACTGAATGCATTCTTTTCCCGGAGATTTACACCAGAAACTGGGACAAGGTAAGTTTTCTGAGGTGTATGTGTTGTATGATGCGTGTGACCATGACTTGACTCTTGTTGGATAGAGCCAATGAGCTTGGACAGGAGAGGGCGGGCAGAGAGCGTCAAGGATGAAAGATGGAGTCTAATCCTCCACATGTGGCTGATTTTTTTCCCCCCCACTTTTTTAAAAGGAAAGCCAACTGGATCCGTTCGTTAGACTTCAGGCCAAGGGCTCCAGGAAAGCGTCGCCGGGAGCCAAAGCACACAGTGTGAAATGAGGAGCTTGGGCTCGAATGTGCTTTTGTTTATCGGAAAAATGCACTCTAAGTGGGATTGGCAGTGGAGTACCCAAAACTCCGTAAGTCATATAGATTTGCGCCGACCGGAGCAGCCAAGGCTTGAGGCGCAGGCGGCCTAATCTTAACTCCGGCACAAAGCAGGAACAGCGGGGTCAATCCAAAGTAAAGAAATTTGGTGGCAAGTTGAGTCACTGCTGGAGAGACAGAGGAAGGATTCAGAGGAGGGACGCTAAATCACAGTAGGCCATACAAAGTCTTGGGAATTGGGGACGCAGATTTCTGGGCAAGTGCGCTGGCGACAAAATGCCAAGGACTGATCAAATCTCAAACAATAGCTGCACTTTTGTACTTGATAGAGCTGTGGCATCCAAGCAAACTATTTCAGAGGCACATGTCACCCAGCTACAGCGTTGCCTTCAAAGCAACACAAAATCTGAGGAAAGTTAGCAGAACAAGCCTCTTACAAACTGCCTGGGTTTTTCTTTTATTTGTTAAATGTGCATTATTTTTTTCAAGTCAAATGACTTGTGCATGACAGATTGGAATATAGGAGGATCTTTCATCAAAAGCTCCATGGGAATGTCCATAATTAGCATTGAATTTGTAAACTAGGGTAGCGAAAGTAGTCTGATTTTTTTTTTTTTCTTGTTCCCTAGAAACAGGAAAGTCAGCACCAAAATTTGCAATGAAGGGGCAGTACTTCTTGCCAAGGCAATACTACTCCAAATTAAGACAATGCCCCGTGATCATAATGTTCGTGTCTGGAAATGAAGCAGCTTTTAATTTGGGTTATATTAGCACTAACGGTTCTTGTATAGAATTTAGAGCAGTCTGCTTTGTAATTGACCAACTTTTTCAACAAGATAATTTCTTTAAGTATACACTTGAGCAGTTGAATCTGAAAACTTCTTGAAACACTTGCATATCAGTACACATCCGTGGAATTTACCATCCATTATTTTCCATTAGAAAGGAAACTCCATTACAGTGTAAACTTGAAATGAACAGCTGTAACCTTAATGTCAGTAAGGCTCCCTCTATATATAACCTACATTGTAGGTTTTTTCCAATGTCAAGACCTGCATGATGAATGTTTTCATTTCATACCAGATTGGCTTTTGATTTGCGAGTAGGATATTTTTAACGTGCCAATCAAGATCCTGAGCATCAATACTCATTTCCAAAAGTTCCAACATTTACGAGCTGGTATTTGACGGAAGGCGTGTCGAGCGTTACCTCAGACAGATTGTTGATTTTGCCATCCGTCTCCCCCTTGTAAGATCTCGCTCTTCTTAAATGAGTGTGTGTTAAGTGAGCAGGCAGGCGGCTTGCTGCCTCTCAATGCGACGTTCCATGAAGTGTTGGGGCGCACGCCACCAGATGTATGTCTAGACATCGATCCTTATCGCGTCAGGGAGGAAGCAGCAAAGTGTGCGTGTGTGGATGTGTGTGTACGCCTGATCTCTGGTGCCAGCTGCTTGCTTAAATTGCCTTGTTTTACAAACAAACCGACTCTGGGAACTTTCACACTGCTAAATGTGAAAGGAGGAACGCATGGCTGAGCCTCATAACGGCCCTGGAAACGTGAACGCAGTGGAAATCAATGACTGTGATGCGTTTCACGAGGAAAAATAAGGAAAAGGGATGCTTTTCCGGTGTGTGAAACCTAAAGCATGAACAAGAGGTCAGTGCTGAGATAAACTGTACTGAAGTTCTCCTTTTTATTCTTCAGCTTAACAAGATGTCTAGAGACATCGAAAGACAACAGTAGGAAAAGTGAAGTGAAGGCCAGGAATCACTGCGCTTGAGAAGTGAACCCAGGAAGATAGGCATCACTTTAAAAGTTGGATGCTAAAACAGACTTTGTAACAGGTAAAAAAGTTAAACAGAAGCATCTTAAGGAGACAATTAAAAAGCAGCTGAAAAAAGAAGTGGAGGATGCATGAAAAAAGATACACAAATACTCACTTACAATGACTGCCAAAGCAAAAGTTTGGGAAAAGAACAGGAAATATTTAAACAACTTTTAACTGTTCAGTCAAGTGATCTTGTTCTCACTGTAGCTTTGAATTCCTGCTCATTTGCTGTTTTGTGCATTGAGCTGCTTTTCTGATCAGCGCAGTTGGAAAGAGTAGTTGTTTGACTAACCGCCCAGCAGTAACCCTAACATTGGATGACTCATATAATTTGATTGATTCAATGACGTTAAGGTAACACTGAGTGAAATACAACCTCAAGACATCAACTTTTTTACCTTGATTTGAAGTTTTTATGACAATTAACATCTATTCGTACAACGTCCGACCACCATAACGTTCAAACCTTTAACAAGGTTTGGAATTCCGATCAGAGTTTTGGACAGACACAAAAGCTTCCAGCACACACATGTATCTCATCTCATGCACCTCTTAGTGTTGTAATGTTACCTTTATGTTTCATTGCCTTTTGGGAATATTACTGTGAGATACATCTAAGTGTCCGAATTACTGAACTGTAATATGGGGTTTGTGGCATTTGTTATCCCATCGTCATGTCGTCATTGTTGTTCTGACATCATTTCATCAAAGTAATTCCTTCAAAAACTAATTTCATTTTTTTTTTTAAATGTTGTCCCAATGTCTGTAACATTGAAAAATTAACTTAATACAACATTTGGACAACTAAAAATGCCTGATGGCCAGGGCCTTCCAGTCAGTTGAAACCAGTCTAGCCATTATTAACTGGTTTCTTCTATCAGTAAGATATCTCTGGCCACAGAATGGCCTCTTACTGGATTTGTTTTTGCTTAGGAACTGGATTTGTTTTTGCTTATTGCCTGTCTGGCCCAACCTCCATGCCATATTTGGTGGCACCAAAATCACATTCCTTCCCCATTCTGATGTGAGCACTGACTGAAGTTCTTGTCTTGTATCTGTATAATTGTATGCATCGTGTTGGCGCTACTGTACAGTACATGATTTCTCCTGGTTCTCTTGTTTTTACACCTAGAAACTACACCATATTTAACTTCTTAGGTTTAGCACCAGCCTCTAAAATGCCCATAAAATGTTGACGTTTTATTTTCCTTCCACATTTTCCAAAAATGTGTATAAAATGTGTAATGTAGAGTAAATCTTGGGACTTAATTAGCTGGTTTAATGCAGTGAGTCAGAGTTTAGCCATACCAAACCAGCAAGCATCATCATCATTAGCATTAACAAGACAACCACAGTTTGACCAACCTTATTCTGCAGCATCACCACACAAATGTAATTTTTGGCTTGAAAAGGAATTAAACAAGGCAGGAAATTGGTTGAAACTCCTAGAAATCAATTGCTAGCTAGAATAAATTATGTTTCATCATATTTCTAGATGTAAGGACTATCAATACATGTAACTCAACTTGCTACCCAGTGTATATAATTAAACATAATTAGATAGCTGTGTAAATTCTCTGATCTATGGCCAAAAGGATGTAAAAATAAAAAAGTTATACCGCACCAATTTTAGGAAAGATTATCAGGACCTTACTTAACTAACTTTTCCAAAAGTTTCCTGAAAGAACGCGTGCATGTAGCTCTCTCCATTTCCATTTCTCAAGGTCTATTTTCTCCATTTCCAGCTCCAGCTCATCCCAGGCTCTCACCCTAATCATAATGTCCTCACCATCTCCATCCTCATCTACAGGTATTCCTACAAACATCTACAGTAACAGCTCTTTCCATCCATCCATCTACTAACCTCTGTAGTCCAACTTGGGACCATGGAGGCCAATGGTGATAATTATATTTATTCCCATTTTTACAACCATGGTAGGACTTACAGTCAACATTCACAGACACATTCACTCACTATGGGCAATTTGGGAACACCAATTAGCCTAATCTGCATGTCTTTGGACTGTGGGAGGAACCCGGAGTACCTGGAGAAAACCGACATAGCATGGGGAAAACATGCAAACTCCATGCACACAGACCCAAGGTGAGAATTGACAAAAGGGGCCAGTGCTAACCACTATGCCACCATGCCACCAACAGCTCCTTCAGCAATCTCAATCTCTGTCTAGCATTTTCAGTCTCTATCTTTGGCTATCTACATCTCCATCCAGCCCCAGCTTGCTCTTAGCCTTCTCTTCCATTATTTACTAAAGCTTTGTCTATCTCCACATTTCTCTATCCCTATTTTCAGTTCCCCATATGTTCCTAAGCTCAGCACTGTGGAAGTCTTAGACTCCATCTTTAGCTCTCCACATCTCCATCCCTCCATGTCTACCTTCCTTGAACTCCAATTTCCATTTCCAGCGCTCTTCACCACCCCCAATACCATTTCCAGCTCCGCTCATCTCCCTGCAGCTTTTCTCAGCAGGAGGCTGGGCATCGGAGTGATTCGAGGCCTCAGGCTGCACTCTGTGTCAGTAGATAGTGCAGGAGGAGAGCCTGGGCAAGCCGGAGGGGGCGAATCACAGGAGGCAGGCCTCGCCAAGGCGCACACTCTCTTGGCATTTTGGCAGGGTGGAGTGGCATGGCGAAATGATCCAATTTAAGCTGGTTTGGGAGCGCATGAGATTGCTCAAATATTGATGCTCTTGAGCACAGGAAGGCCGCATTGCTGCTCTGGAGATCACCGCAGCGTCGAGATTTTCAAATCTATCGAGAGCGCCAGCTGGCATGCAGCATAAACAGAGTGCGTTTGACCAACAGGATGCCCACTCTGGTGCTCCTTTTCTAAAACCTGTTAACGCTCTAAAATAGAGTTTCCCCCCAAAAAATAAAATAAATCATGCTACAGTGACAGTAATTGTAGTTAAAATGAAATGCAAGAATAATAACAGACATTAACTAGTCACTGAAATGGCATACGTAGGCACATAAAGGAGCAGCCGATCTCATCTGTCCATCTGAGCTACTCTTATTTCCCTTATGTTTTAACCTATTTCCTCCCCTTGAAAAAAAAAAAAACAGACCTGATTTAATCTGCTCTATAAATGACTAATGCCCAGTACACTCTATGCTCTGACATTATTGATGTTGATGATGATGAGGACCACTGTAATAATTGCCTTTAATGCGGTTATTGCTATTACTGTTATTATTACTGCTAATGAAGGAAATGCCGGCCCACATCGCCCCGGCAGAAATTTCACCATGGAAATAAATGAAAAAATGCCTTTATTGGATTACACTAAAAGCAATTCCAAATAAATGGGCCTTGAATACGTCTCTGTGAGATGAACATCGCAAACATGTAATTTCATTGTGCTGGGAGCAAGGGCACAGAACTCAGCAAGACATACAACAAGGCAGCGTTCTCTGATCATGGCTTGAGAAACACTACAGCTCCTGATTGATAGAGGAGTATGATTACAAATTTTCCTGCAGAGATTGGACAAATATTTGCTTGTACGTTGGAATTATAACATATTGAAATGCCATGCATGCTTGTAATATGTTACTAGTGCAAAGCTTTTCATTTATATATTAATATAGTCCATTAAAAAATACACTCAAGCATATATTTTTTGATCCAGAACTCCTAATCGTTTTCTCCTCAGCACTGTAAAAATCTCCATGTTGTTTAATTAAGTGGTGTTCGCGATCGGTCTATGGCATTAATTCTGCTGAGTTAGTCATAACACTTTTAATGAGGCCCATCTGAGCTCCAAAATACTACAACAGCTAATATCCCAGAGTCTAGCACTCCAAGTGCAGAAACCGAGGCCCTGTGAGAGATTTTAAAGCCCAAAGAAATGAACGCAGTGTGAAATCTCTTAACAATTAGAGTGATCTACACTTTTTTTTTTTTCTGAGCACAGATTGAGAGAAGATGCAGCACCATGATGCTGTCAATGTTGATATTGCCGTAAATCAATATTAATGGTTTGGTAACACGTTTCACGGGGTGCGTCATGAATAATTCTACCTGATGTTTCCGTTGATGAGAACGTGTCATTAAATATTGCAATAAGAAGTGTTTTTTTTTTAAAGACAGTTTGTTTAAGTTGGCATTAGCATGCTAATAGACTGGCTAATAAGCCATCCGATTTAGCCAGTGCAGCAGTTTTCCTGCATTTTTACTGCATATGTTGTTTTGTAATGGAGAAAAGACTAAAAAGTCCTGAATCTCCAGGCCCCAGCACCCTTTTTAAGATGCCTAGTCCCTTTACTGCACTTTACTTTTAATTGATTCTGTTTTCTGCTTTAGTCAGTTGATTCGTATAATCATAAACAGTATCGTCACTATTTCTTGCATTTCTTTATGCTGACTTTTTCTTATCCATAGATTGCTTTAGGATTTTTACTCATTTTCAACTTGGTGTTTGGTTTTCTTGCAGCTTGCATTTTAATTTGACCTTGACTTCAAATAGTCAAGTTCAGTTCCAACACAAAAACAATGTTAAACAGTATACAGTAGCTGAATATTATAATCAATTAAAATAAAAATCAACAATTTATATTAAACTCTAGCTGGAAAGATTGGCAAAAAAGTAGTTCTCCCACCACTGCAAGTGCTTTTATAGGTAGCATGAACACATTTTAACTACTTCCTGTTTCAGATCTTCCCTGGCCACGCCTCCTAATCATTGTGTCCACCTGTCTCTAGTTGTCCATACAAGTTTCTTTCTTTGTTGTAGTTTAACTCACTGTTCTTGTAAAGAAATAACATTTTATGCATTTTCTCTTTTATTTTTTACATGATATTGGTGCTACAAAGTGTCTCACCTACGTAGGTGAAAAAGATGCATTTTTAGATAGGATCATATAACATTATTTATCATAATATTTAATGCTTTTTATCTCCAGATCCATGCTTTTTTTTGGTATATATGAATACACATTTATATTTTTATCAGATGAAAAGAAACACATTAGCTAAATACAATTTCATTCCCTTTTATGTAGTGTCCATAACTTTTTTTCAATTCAAATCTTAGATCTTAACTGTCATTCAGATGAAACTTGGCCAATTTAGATTTCACATGAAAAGACATAAATTCTAAAATGTAAATTGTTAAGATATTGCAACATGAATTTGACATGGTTACGGACACTACATATTTTTTTGCTTTTTAAGCTTTTACCAAAAACCAATTCAAGAAACAATTTTTACAGGTCATATAATTCTAGAAGCTTACACCAATTTTAGTATCAATATTCATAAAGAAATATGAATAATTAGAATTTTAAATTATTATTTTTCACAGTGGGAAATAGCCATATAAAAAAATTAAATCAACACCAATACTAAGTTTTGGCTGTTTGTTTACTTGCCCAAGGACTGCTAAATGAAGCTAGTAGCTAAAATCTGTCTAACACGTTTATCAGTTGAGAATTTAAATTTTTTTTTCCCCATGGTTATTGACGAAGAAACTTGAACTTTTAACTTCTAAGCCATCTTCTTTAACTTCTTAACATTTCTTTCTGGTTTCTCACTACTTTAATGACTTTTAATATAAACTGGTTAAGTTATATAAATTCATATAACTTATTTCAGCTTTGTTGTTCTATCTGGTGAAAAAACAATGTCTTCCTGAAATTAAAATATAGTTATAAAGTACGTCAAGTAAAAATAAACCCAAAGATAGCGTGCTATGGAAGATATATTTAATCATAATTATAAGAGGTATAATAGAATATATGTTGCTAATTATTTTTAACAAGTATCTGCTTTAATATTCTGAAAATGAAAGAATGAGTAATGCATAAGAATTATTTGCCCCTATCAGCGTTAATATTATTTCCCCAGCATTGCTGTTTTTCAGACATATCTATTCATATTTTTTGTCTGACTTCTCCTTATGGGCATAGACTGAGCAAAAAAAAAGAAATAACAAAATAAAATTTCTTCCTTTCTCATTTACCTCAGTAGTCTATCTGCCAAGATATGTTTGGTGTCCAAATACTGCTTTTTTGCAAACAAGGAATGGAAGCTTGTGGGCACCAATTAGCATGATGCACACTGGGTGCCAAAATGATCACATACTTGCCTCAAACTACAACTGCGTTATTAAGTAATGTCAAATTATATGGTTTTTGACATGGTTCGCATGATTAGAAATAAACAAAAACAGATCACGTAGCTGCAGACTGCAGAAAATTTAACTTGCTATTTTTGATTTTTTGTAATAATCGTTGACTGGGATGTGCAATTTTACATACGGTATTGCGTTTTTGGAACGTTTACACAGGCGGCATTGTTAGCACAGTCACCTCGCAATGCTTTGTGCGCGAGAAGTTTGTATCTCCATATTCTCCATGTGTACAGTCCAAAGACATGTAGATCAGGTTGACTGACAGTTCCAAAAGATTTGGCATGTAAGTGTATTTGCTTGTGCTGTGTGATGGGTTGGCTCCCAATTCAGGGTGTATGTACCCTTCCTTGTTCAATGATTCCCTGGACTGGGTTCCATGCCTACTGCAACCCTTTGAGGGGTAAATTTTAAAGATGGATGGATTGATGGATGGATGGATGGAACACTTTCCACTACTTGTTACATTAGGCACAATAACAACATGCAATGGTCCTAGGACAGGGTCTGGATCAGTGGCGGCTACTAGCTTTTGAAACAGGGGAAGCTCATATTAGGCCTTCATCATAAAATTCATTATGTTAT
>JAOVVB010000027.1:15321866-15335256 GCA_028570985.1 Heterobranchus longifilis | reverse complement strand
GGCAAATTTAATGCTAAACTGCAAGGAGCATTTCCATAGTGATAGGATGACTTGGTTAGATTCAAGCTGGATAGAAAGATATTTGTTCATTTGACTTTTTTCATTTAAACAAGAAATCTATTCACAAAGCTTCTTAAGCCTAAAAGTTGCTCCTAGGGATGAAATTCTAAGAAACATCTCAGAATTATGACATTTTCTTAGAATTTCCCCTTAAATTTAGGACTAAATCTTAGTAAAAAATAAAAAAGGTTTACGAAATATCTTACATAACATCCTAAGGTTAAGAGTAGAGAGGAGGACTTTTAAGAGGCTGAAGAGTTTCTATAGCAGAGGACAAAATGGAAGAAATATTCTCCAAACCCTGAACGTGAAGCTAAAAGTAAACACTGCTCTTCTGTATAATTTGGTTTTCTTGTCCCTTTACTTCCTTCCATCTCTCTTGGATTGTTGACTACAAACCATCCAAAAATGCAACTTAAATAAACGGTCCTGCGATCACGTAAACTGGTAAAAGCTGAGCCATTTTACTCTCATCAATCTAAAATGCATTACAAGTAATAAAATCAGTTTAAGTTCGCATAAATAAATACATTTGAATATAAAAACTGACATTTAATAGTTACATTTTGCTAATTTTAACTAACATGGTCTTGTGCTTTGTTATACTAAAAGCACTTCAGTCGGCTATTGAAACGTATGTCTGGGTCCTGAGAAGTTTTTCATATATCTATGTTTTCTAAGAAGAATTATGACAGATGGATCCACCTATACGCAGCACCGTATACAGTACCGCCGACTGCTGAGTCATCAGTGCTGTGCGGCTTGAGCTCGCCACGATTAAATGAATGTGAGTGAAATTTCCAACAGTGAGAAAAACATTAAATAGTGAAAAAATAATGACCGTTTTATCTCTGTGCTACGTCAAGAGATTATTCTTGCACAAATCAGACTAGTTACCTGGACAGGGCGTGTCGGAGGTGTGTTAATAAGCGGCGCGGGACCCATGGAGGATGCCGCCGTTAAACTCCTCTCCCTCTCTTCCTGATAAATACGGTCTCTTTCAGCCTCGGGTAACTGCAGGAAGTTCTGCATGGCCCTCAGGTTCACCAGCAGGGACTGAGACGCCGTTTTGGGGTCTTCCTCTTTTCTCAGGATCTCCGACAGTAATCCCTGCGCGAGACAGCGACCGAAGATTAACTCTCAGAAAAAAAGCGCCATGGGCTCGGGTTAAACACTCCAGCACGTGTACTGCAAACAATTAGTTGGAAACGTTACGTAATTTAATACGACTGTTATGAACCGTGCTGCGCTCCATCACTTCCCTACTCTTTTTCTGGAGCCTCTACAGACTCAGACGCTGTGATGTACCACAAGCAGTGTTCATTAAACAGCTGTCAAAGAGTCTACGATAAATATTACAAGAGCTCTGTGGAAGGAAAAAAGGCACCTCCCTTCAAAATCTCGTATAGTGGAGAATAATAACCGGGGCTGACAGTTTGCGTGGAAAAAAAAAGAGAGAGAAAAACATGACTTTATGTTCACGCTCCACAATTTCCAGTTGATTCTTATCACTTTCACGCGACTTCAAAGCTACATGGAGCTGTAATGAACTTTTCCCTGAGCTATGCAGAACATCATCCTGACATTATCTCTGACACAGGTGCAAGGGGGAACAAAAAAAAATAAAAAATCAGTGACCAGGTGCAGGCTCCCCGTGCACTGCTGGAGAGCCAGGTTAGGGGTGGACATATCATACACATAAGCTTTTTTTAAAAAATTTATGTAAAAACTCCAGTATGTTTCCCGGTGCCTCGTTTTAGTTTCCTAAGAACATTATTGACTAGGCTTAAAAGCTGCACCTAATGTTATGTAAAAATTTATCTAAAGCTATTTAGCTAGCTAAGTGCTATAATATAGAAGAAGTGATGTTCATGAAGTAAAGTCAGTGGGTCTCTGATGTTTTTTAACTTTGCATAATGGTGGAACCTACATACCAACGTTCTTATATTCGGGGGTCCAAGCACCAAAGCCTGATCTAATGTGTTCTATCGGTAGAAACTATTATTTAAATACTTTTAATGATGTCCATGAAATAAACTTTTTTTGCAAAGTTTTGTCAGTGTAAACCAGACGTAGTGTATTTTGTCATTTTTAGAAATTCAGATGAATTTCCAGTGTGTCTGTACAAAATAATAAAATAAAAAAACATTCAAACAACAAGCTTTTTATGGAAAAAAAAATTCCACGCTTTTTTTTTTTTCCATTTTTGTATAAGTCGGGATGTAAACGAGCCAATTAGAAGTTTCCTAGTGTGACCTCACATAAGAAGACCTCCCTCCCCCGGCTCGTTGCTCAGTGACTTACTAGCGCAGAAGCTCATTTACATACCACCAAAGCGGAACATTTGGAGGAGGAGTGAAACAGAGGGAGTCTGAGGTATAAAAATACATTATCTGATTATCTGAATTGTATTTCAGCTGGAGCTCTGAGAAAATAGTAAAATATGGAACCTTTAAAACAAAAAAATAAAGCTACACGATAAATTGAAAACTTTTGTTTTGTGAATGCGAATACAGAGCAGGGTCTTGTTGTTAAACCCGCAGGGCTAAGAAGCTGATCCACCAGTTTAGCGTTGGGCTACATGGAATTGTTTGGTAGCTCATAAAGACTCGATTATATGTTGTCCATATACGCTCCATCTTGAAGCTGGAATTTCTTCCTCAGCACATAGTTTGGTTGAATTAATCAGGCAACACGCATCAGCAAACAACACAATCAATTGTCTTTGCTAGTCATTATATTATCTGTGCTATTATATCCTTTGAAGACAACTAGTCGTCTCTGCTGAACCTCAGACGCAGGACAGTGAGAGCTAATACAAGTCTCGCTGCAAATCTATGCACGATCTATGCAAATCTATGCATTTCTCGTTCCATCTCCGTGACAGCAGTCTAGCCTTGTCTGTTTATTCCCACAACAGCGAGCATGGAGCTTCCATCTCCGAGAGCATTCCATCGCTTGTTACCAGAGAACAGTGATTAGCGTAATATGGCCTACTTGTAGTGACACGCATCAGGCAAACGTGTCATAGCTGATGTGCGGCGCTCCGCTCGTGAGGGAATGATTCAGCGTTCTGGAAGTCAACAAAGCAGTTTCATGGTCGACAAAAGAAACCTGGAATTAACGCGCTTGATACGTCTACGTACTGTACATGCGTACGTACGTGTACGCTGTATCAAACTGAGAACAGAGAAAAAGTTTGATTATGAGATGAATATATTTACAGGAATGATCGACAGGAATTTCCAGAGCGAAAATGTGATTCATCGATGTAAATTAGCAAGTTTTTGCAAATCCTTTAAAACCACACGATTCGTCTGTCGGCGAAATTTCCGTTCTCAGAGAACGCCTTCGCAAATAATTCTAGGTTAAAGTTTACAAGGATGAGGACAAAGATTATAAGCCATAATTGTCATGATTTACGACCCGTGACAAAATTCGGTCGGGAAAACCTAATAAGGAGCAAAGAATGACTCGGCAATTATTCCGATAATTCATCTAAAACAGATTCTAGCCAGCTAAATACTGAGAAATAGCCAGCTAGCCAGGTCCATTAGCTAACATTTAGCTTCATTTCGTCTTAATCTTTAGCATTTCAATAAAAATATCTGAATATCTTTACTGAATATCTGAAGTGTCCGAATTTGAAAAGCATGAATTGTAGTCAGAACAAAGAATATAAAAAAAAGTGGGGAAAAAACAAGGATATATATATATATATATATATATATAGTCTTAATCTTTCTTTTGGCTTAGCGTGTGCAATCGAATAACAAGCTAATCAAAGCAAACAAGATCCTGAACCTAAAATTAGCAAGCTTTAGGGAAATACTTCCCTCTCAACCATATATGTAGCTGTATATTAGGGATCACCAGGGACCACCCGATCCCAAAATTATCACGATATCTAGGTGCCGATTCAATTTGCATTGCCATTCAGTAATTATCACAAATTAAAAAATCCTACTCCTAATCAATTTTTTTTTTTCTCAGTTCCACCATAGACAGAGTCAGCTGTGACTTGTGAGCTTCATAATCAAAGACGGTTGTTGTACCTGAGTCCTGTTGAACGCGACGCGAGCGAATACAGCCTGCGAGATCCCGGCTCTCTTCAGCTCGTCCCTCACCCACTGGTAGATCTCGGAGGAGACTTCTGTATTGGAGGACACCTGCGAATCCATTGGTTTGCTGAGCGCCCGGCTGACCGGCGGGTGGTTCAGGTACTGCTGGTTCAAGGACTGCTGCGCCAGGAGCCTGTTCACGGCATACTGCTGGTTCAGGATCTGCGCCATGACAATCTGTTGGTTGACCAGCTGAGGACTGATGGGGCTGGACACCAGGCCGGGGTGGAGACCGGGAAGCTGGGCACGGCCTGGGGCCTGACCGCTGTGGGCAAGAGGCACCGGGGACGGAGGCTGCTCGGCCGTGCTGCCCGGGATGGGCTGCTGACTGAAGCTTAGGTGATTGGTGCCGGGCGGCGAGAGCTCTGACAAGCCATCCATTTCGGCTAGAAGACACAGAGAAAAAAAGAGCGAGAAGTGTTAAAGCTAATAGTTGAATATGTTATACAGAATCAAATCAATAATGCATCTAATCGCTTAATAGCTAAGCTGGTGTGGCATTCATATGTGGAACAACAAGTTTAAGTTTTCCCTAATAGTCGAGAACTTGAAAGAAGGAAGCACTTCACTTATTAGGTGAAGTGTGATGGGAAAAAGCAGCTATTGATACAGACTTTACAAACTGCAAGGGGAAGAAGGAGAAGACACGAAGCTGCGTAACGGCTTTTAATGGACAAGTCTGCATTGGTTTTGCATTGATGCTTTAGTTGCTTGTTTTAGCCATGTATTGAATATAGCAATATATCTCCAGAAGGTGGGACAAACCAACTTGGGACTAAAGACATCACCACTTTTGCTAAATACATCTTAACAGCAGTTAAAGCTGCTAATCGGTCCAAGGCACACATGTTGATCGAGCGCCGGACCCACGAGAATCATCAAAAAGAGCTCATGACCTGCAAGTTGGCGGCGTCCCAAATTAGTTTAAAATGTCCATGACCCGATCATGTGAGCAATAACAACAGGCCTCGTGTGTGTACGGCCAAAGAGCAGAATGCCTGAATCGCCCTTTATTTTCAAGAACGCGAGCTGGCCGGTATGAAATTTCCCGGATAAATATAGCTGGAGGAGGGGCTCGGTGGAGCTGGAGTCTCACGGACAAGCTCCTCGCACCTGGGCTAGCCTCGACATGACCAGGAGAATGAGGCATCTATTTGGTACTGTTGATGGTATTTACTGTTATAAATATCTCAGCCCTTTTTAATTGACGTGCGCGAGCCCGCAAAACAACGGGCTGGAAAATCCGAAAATGAAAAGGTCTGTTGTGAGAGTGGAGGTTTATGCGCGAAGGCCATGGCGTCACGGCTCCTCCAGACGTTCGGGGCAAATTAGTTTAAAAGGATTTGTTTAAATCAGGAGAAATTAAAGAGGTTTCGACGCCTACGCGTATAGATGCGAGGCAAAATTCAGGCACCAAAAAAAAAAAAAAATGTTTTCAAAGATTTATTTTATTTTTATTTTTTTAGGGGAAGAAAAGTGCATTACGGCAACTTGTCAAAATTTCAATGAGAGATCAACAACAGATTAAAAGCATGGAATCTGTCCAGATACCTAGACAATAATCACAGGAACACAAGCTCGGGTCTTTAGTGACGGCAAACACAAAGGGAGCCACTGCTGTTCCTTTCAGTACGGGCGAAAAAAAAGTGAGGGGGCTCAATAATAATCAAAGGCTCCTCATAATCCCCCTCATTCCGGCAGTCTGATGTTACGGTGCGCCTTTGCGTTCGCTTTTGCATTCTCAAAGTGCTGGGGGCAAACACACACACACACACGCATACGCACATCATACACACACAAATCACACACATATAATATGTAAATGCAAATTGACAGGAAGGAGCAAAATGTTTGAAGGCCCTGCTGAAGGAGACACAGAACGGGAGTTCCTTCTGTGGAATCTGGCGCTCAGTGAGTTGGGATTAGCGGTACAATAGTAGAGGGAATGTGGGAGAGAGAGCGAGAGAGAGAGAGAGAGAGAGAGAGAGAGAGAGAGAAAGAGGAGGGGACCCTGAGAGAGGCCCAAGAGAACAGCAGGACTCCATCTCACTTCATTGCTGCGCAGTCGGACATCTTTCACACACACACACACACACACACACACACATCCCCCACACTCGACACAACCTTAAAGAGCCCCGGCTCACACTGCTCTCATCTAAACCAAATCTCAAAAACAACTCTGTGACCGCGCACGCTAGTTCTGCTAATTGTGGCACCCCGGGTTAAACGTATCGCGTGCCTCCCGAGCATCATTATGGCACGCTGAGCGCCACACGGAGGCACCCGGCATCACGAACCATGATTAAGTCGTAAGGGGAGTGGCCGGCTGTGTCACATGACCTACCTACTGCGGTGGCACGTGGGCTGTCATGGAGGACGCACGTCCCCAGGTAGCCCTCCAGCTGGGAGGGTTGGCGCACGACTGCGCATGTCGGCACACACACACACACACACACACACACACAAATATACATACAAACACACAGGTGTGGAAAGAAATAGAAAGTGTTAGTGTGGAGGCACAAGCACGTGTGCACAAGGGGGGTTGGGGAGGGCAGGCGTTGCATCAAGTGGCCCGGCAGGATATTAAATGTGTCAGTGTGACTCACTTCGAGAGGTGTTTGTGGGGTTTTTGGGGTGTGTAACAAACGATAACTTCAGTTACGCACATGGGATGTGAAACATTAAAATGTTTTTAAGTTTATCCCGTTAATTGAAAATTTTATTTTAAATCCAATAAAAAATCTTAATATTACCATCAATATGAATATTGATATGAGTAAATACTTTAAAAAGTTTTTTCTTAGATAACAATTACAGTTTTAAAAATAATTACAACCTTCAACTGAAAGCAGTTAACTTTAAGGTGAATATTTATGCAGAATTTTTTTTTTATTGCAAAATGCAAACATTACTGATCTTTCTTGATAATAAGTATGTGTCTTTTTTATATTATGAAAACAAAAAAATAAATAAAAACATATACAATATACACAATATATGGACAATAATTTTTTTTTATCATGATTAGGGAGGGACTTTGTATTGACTTTGTGTATAGTGTAATTTTTTTGGCATGTACATTTAGTCATAAACAAATTTTAAGAATTTTGTACTTAATCTTAAAATTTAAATTGTATTCAAACTTTTAAAATTCAAATGTTTCAAACTTAAAAAAAAAAAAAAAAATTTCTTTTTCAATAATACATATCGTTTTTCATATAAATAGAATTTTTTAAAAATATTTTATTTAAGAGTTCCTAAGCTTGGGAGTACTCTGAGATCATGACAGGCTTTGCTATATTAAAAGCAAACCAAAGAACCAATGGTCCATTATGTTCTGAGGGTAATTAATGCTTGTTAATTTTTTTGTATATTTGGTTTGTACGTATGTATTTATCTGTTAAAACCTTAAGAAATACAGAAATTTTAAACTATAGAACTTTAAAACTACAGAAATTTAGAACTATACACATTTACAACTATAGAATTGGACAAGTTTAGAAATTTAGAACTATAGAAATTTAAAACTAGAAAACTTTAGAACTATGGATATTTAGAACTTTAGAACTGTAAAAGTTTAAAAATTCAAAATTACAGACATTTAGAATTATAAAACTTTAGAATTACTGAGCTCACTACTAGTTCTGTAGTTACAAAGTTCTACACTTAAGAACTTTGTAACTACAGAAACTATAGAACTACAGAAATTTAGAACTAAAGATATTTAGAAATTTAGAACTAAAGATATTTAGAAATTTAGAACTAAAGATATTTAGAAATTTAGAACTATAGATATTTTTTCTGTATTTTTTTCAAGATGCATATGTGGACTATAATTTTTTTTATTTACGCTACATGTTAATTTCTAGGTAAAACATACCATATGCACAAAAAAAGATTAATAGGCAACTTAAAATCAGTCGCCTAAGAGATGAGCAAAAGTATATTTTAGTCCCTTTTTATTCCTACAAATGTGATTAGAGCTGTCATGTACAATTTCCAGGACTGTGTTATGGTAGCAAACAAAAGAAGTTTAAATAGCATCCAATTTGCTGTCATCGATCTCCACAGATACATGCTTAATTATTTCAAGTCTTAATCAACTGGCATCATACCGTAACCCATCGAGCCCTTTACCATGAGTGCCAATTCTGTTTAATGCCAAAATATTCAATAGAACAGAGTGGGTACAGTACTACACCCTCATGCTGAGATGTTCATCTTCAAGTTTCGTTTTTGTCTCTCAAACCTCACCGCCTGACATAATGTTTTTCAAGGTAATAAAAACAAAGGAAAAAGATAATAATAATTTACCATCAACATACTATAATAACTGAACACATGATGTAAATGTAGTAGCCGTATCCGATGTAGCCATGCCGAGTATTAACCTGGTAAACTGTGGTCTTTTTTTTGTGTAATTGTTGTAATAAATTGTTATTTTTATTTTCAGGAAGTCATTATTACCATTGTAACATATAAAGTTTAGGTCAAATAATGTGTTAGAGTTAAAAAAAAAAAGAAAGGGGGGGGCGGGGGGCATGAATGGCAGATGTAATGAGACAGAGTAACAACACGTGTAACACGACGCTGCGGCCGTTCGGCTTACCCATCATATCTTTTGTCTTCTTGAAATGTTTATACCAACGTCCAAATTCCTGACACTTCGCCGCAGACACATTTGCATAGTAAGTGCTGTTCACGATGGAAGATATCATGCTCTGCAGAAAGAGAGAGAGAGAGAGAGAGGCGGGGAGGGGTGGACATGGTGTTAAGTTTCCGTTTGGTTCAAAGTGTAACACCTTACCGTTTTCAACATGACACTGTTTAACACGCGCTACATTTGACTTGAATTTATATCTGCATTGGCTTTTTTTTTTTTTTCTTTTTTTTTTTTGGAGCACGATATTTGCATAAAAGTTTGTCGTGGTTTAAAAAAGAAACCATATTTCTAAACATGACAGCTCAGGAGAAATGAATCATGTCCGCCATTTGGTCTAAAAATGAAAATGCGAGGAACGATATTTAAAAAATGCTAGTTAACTTCAGTACAGAATCACAATCAATCAACTCTTGCTATGCATATAACCACCACAACCACGGTGGATTGTTTTCCTACACCGACACACCCTGAAAACTTTCACACCTCATCAATTTTCCAATGCTAAAAATATATATATATAAAAAAAAAAACTAAAATCGACTATACTCTACGTATACGTTTATAGCTACGTTTAAAGTTCCATTAATCTCACTTACGTTATAGCAGCTATAAACAGCCGTTCCCTCACCAGCTTTGCCTTTTTCTCTCTCCTGAAGATAATACAACAAAAAAATAAAGCAGTTATATGACTAAAAAAAAAAAAAAAAAAAAAAAAAAACGCAAATTTTAAAACCCTGATGACGCTACAGACTCTTTAATAAGTTGTTACTACAGAAACAATGGCGTATTAGTACAAGCGCATTCATATATTAATAACTCCAGGATTTGGAGTTATATTATAAGGAAAACAAAACAAAAGAAAACCAAAAAACAACCAATCAGAATCAAGCGTTCGAGACCACTGTGGTATAATGTGATATAACGTAGCACTGATTATCAACATGTCTGTTTAAAACACATGGAATTTCTTCTCAGAGGTTAAGAGGCAGCCTGCCAGGTAAGACGAGCTTGCGGAGTGAGATAAAAAAAAAAAAAAAAGAAAGAAAATGAAAAAAAAAAAACAACCACGGCAGCCTTGTATGCAGGAAGATTTACTATCCAGATAGCTGAACAGATGACGCTTTGGGGATTTCTTGTCTGCGCTAATGCGAGTCGCACTGGCAAGCTGCTTTAAAAGCCAGTGTCGGTTCGAGAGGCCACACAGCGAGAGCTTCTCCTCTCACCCGTTGTTCAGTGGTGTTCCTTTTCATTCTGACGCATTCCTTACAAATTCTGTTTCATTAAGCCTCAACACTTAACACCTTAATGGCCCCGGGCTCAGTCCCACACACAGATATGAGAAGCTGCCCTGATTGTTATAAATATTCAAAGGACGAAACCATCTGTTTTGAAATTACAGGTCTAGCGGCTTTATCATTGCGTATAATACGAGCGCCCAGGGACAGTCACGCCTCTTCCTTCGCGGACGATCGACTCGGTCTGCTCTTACGGCGCAGGTTTTTAGGAACGCGGCGCGGTCATGGGGCAGGGGTCATCGCGAGACGCTAATCGCACAAATTTACACTGTTAAGAACCCGGGGGAAAAAATAATACTCCGGATGTTCTCTGAGCTGAAGTGTGGCACATGAACAGCAGAAAAACGGGGCAGGATGGCGGTGTAACGGCTCAGTAAAGACCGAGGCTGCTGTGTATGCTCGAGAAGGACGATTAACCTTTATTGCTAGTGTGCGCACAGCTGGGGAGATGAGGAAAAGGTGCAGTCGAAAAATAAAAAGGAGAGTCTCCTCCTTCTCCTCCTCCACTTTAACTTATCAGATGCGCTTATATTTTCGAAACGGAGACGGCAAATTCCTGCGGCGCTGATAACGAATGAAGCCAGAAGGGGAGGGGCCGGAATGAAGATTTATGCGTCGACTGATTGAAAAAGGTGTGCAAATAATTACGCTAAAAATGCGTCGAATCTTTCATTCGGCTGACAGCCGGGCCTGTTGTGTGGGCCGCTGTGACGCATCCATCTCTCCCCTCCCTTGCAGCCCTCTGCTTTTGACACAGATGTTAGAATAAATGCCGTTCATTAATCACGCTTCTTGTGCACCCGAGCACGTGGCCACTGCGCGCGTGGCTGACGCGGAGCCGGGCTGCACCGGCGCTCGGGTTGAGAGTGACCTTCGTCCGCAGGTAATTGGGAAAAGGCCGAGGCCCTTTAAATGATAAGCATCTTCAGGCGTTATCAGCCAGGACAGGAAGTCTCGCTGGGGCACTATCGCGCTCAGCGATCTGCTTGGAACGAAAATATGTGGCGTCCTGCTCTGCCGCTTTCTGCCGTCTCTCTTTTTCACTTTCTTTCTGCCGTTTCCTTTTGTTTTGTGTAGGAGGCCGCGTTTCTCCTTTTCCCACCACGTCTTAATTACAGCTTCTTCAACACCAATAGAAGTGGGGTTGGAATACCTGCACGCTGACGGCAGGCTCGCTCACGCACGATTAAATGACGCTTAGAATCGCGTTGAAAAAGTCTCGATGAGCGGAGCTGACCTAAAGGTGGGACATTCATCTCGCATCTAATCATCTTCGAACAACCTGGATACTCGAAAACATTCTTGAGCTTTCCTGTCTTTCTCAATGGAGTCTCAGGCATTCGAAGGCCAGACGCATTGAGAAAAAGAAAAAAAAAAAAAAAGAGAGAGAATGGCTGCTGGGGAATAAAATCGAAACGCTCGACAACACGGCGGACAAAGGCGCTCTTTTTAAGCCTCTCGCTCCCCCGGCTCCAGCGCCGCTTAATTCTCCAGATACTCTGTTTGTTAACCTTCCTCGTTGTGCGCGAGGATTAACATCCTGAATATCAAGGACAAGTTAATCCTATAAAAGTTGCCAATCATGTGCCGTAAATATGCTGAGCTCTGCAGGCACTGCTAGATCAGCCGCTGAGGTTCCGCGCAAGGAGGTTGTGAGCTCGAATCTCACACTTGAGAAACACTTTTGGATGAGGCTGTTATGGAAATTTAAAAATGTAAAAAACAAAAGCGTCCACCTTCCAACAAAATCTGATGTTTTTAGTTGAAGACGTCTAAACAAGAACAGAAACCTTTTACCAACACGCTTGTAAATTCCATGTAACTTCATATAGCAGAAACATTCGCCTCTACGATATAGAGAAGAGGCGGAGCTTACGGAAAACAATTTTACTCTCTCCAAAAAAACAAAAAAAAATTCGAATTTTATTTCGAAACATATAATCAGTATTCTTAAGAATCTCAATTTCTATTCTAACAAAATACTCCCATTAAACATCTTGCCACGGCGCTCGAATTTACCGCGGCGAAGGAACGCAATTTGCATGTTCGTTATGTCTTGTATATCAACACACAAAGAGGAACCATGTGGCTTCATGACGCCATCTCGTGACATCATCTGCTGCGAGATCTCCGACTCTCAACATCGTCTTTCTGTGTGCATGTACATCAGTGGTCTGGCGCTGTTTTTAGAAACGAGCCGCGGTAGTTAGATTTACTGCTCCCTCAGCCGCCTGCTGCTATCTAATCCGTCTGCACGGTTTTATTAGATACGTTTAATATCGGAGCGCTCACCAGGACAAATTCCTGACAACAAAGCTGGATAATAAAGCGCATCGGTAAATGAATCGTTCTTGATTAGTGGCGCGGAATCGACCGGCTCTGTCAGGTGTGGAGTCGAAGTTAAAATAACTGGCAACCAAAAGAAGGATGCTAGAAAGCAGACTTCAAAAGAAAAAAAACAGAAACATAAATCCTGGGTGTGAGGTTTCACCAGAGAAATTGGTGAATGTTTGGCAGAGTACCACATCTAGGTTTGAGTGTGCGTGCATGTGTGTGTGTGTGTGTGTGTGTGTGTGTGTGGGCACCCTGGCTGACTGCACGCAGGCTGTAATTCACACTGAAGTGTCAGTCACACAGACGTGGAGGAAATGAGTGATTTGAGACTTAGATGTTCCCCTTAAGATAGGCTTCGAAAACCGGACATTGTCACCACAAACACACCCGAACACACGAGCTCGCTCACACACTCACACACACACACACGATCAGGTAGGAAAAGAATTGCTCTCTCAGCTGATAAAAACTCCCTCTGTTATAAACCGTTTCAACGTCGGTTCGCTTCCTGCAGAAGATGAGGAGTGGAGGGCGAATGTGGTACTTATTGAAACTTAATAAGAAAAAGACGAGTGCGACCCTTCTGCCCTGAACGTGCAACAAAGACTCTTCCTGTCTCTTCCGCTATTGTTTTTCCCTAACAATCACTTGCATTCATCATGACTGTAACTGGCCCAGAAGGCGGGGCTGTGTGAGAGGGGCGTACGTATTACCGTAATTTCCGGACTTAAAGACGCAGTTTCTTGCCCTGTAGCTGTTTCTGCGACTTACAGAACGCATACGCTGGGAATTTTTTAACTCCACAGCGCTCGCGGAAAAAATCTCTGTTCTGATTGGTCGGAGAGTGTCAAGTATTAACCAGGAAACGACTGTTTATAGCTGCGGGTCTGCACAAAAGCGAATCGTCTTGC
>JAOVVB010000027.1:15268631-15279733 GCA_028570985.1 Heterobranchus longifilis | reverse complement strand
AATTTCTCATGAATAAAGGCATAAAACCGGTTGACATTTACACAAGACTTCAAGAACATTACCGTCATGAGACTCTTAGCCGCAGTAAAACATTTGAATGGTGGAACATTTTAAAGAACTCCATACAGTACCTTCCGGCCGAAGTGGCTCGGAGCCCACTGCAGTCGTTCCTGCGAACATTCAATTAATGGAACGCCTGATCCTTGCAGGACAGACGCAACTGTCTGTGAGAAGTGTACACACAATCTACGTATCACCAGCACATTACAGGAAATCAGCTGGAAGTTATTGGCGCATCCCCCCACAGTATGCAGTCCTGGTCTGGCCCCGAGAAATTTGCATGGACATGTTTCGGCCATTAAAGGATTTCCGGGGAGGCCAGGGTTTCAGACATGAAGCAGGCAGTCCGATCATGGCTCCAGCATACTAAGAAAACTTTCTATCTTGATGGAATCCAAGAACTAGTGGAACATTGGCATAAGTGCATTAGTGCCATTTCCACATGTTTAAGGAGGTCCTGGGAGGCCAGGGTTTTAGATGTGAAGCCGGCAGTCCGATCATGTATTTCTACCTTGATGGTATCCAAGAACTAGTGGAATGTTGGGATAAGTGCATTAGAGGTATTTCCATGTTTAAGGAGTTCCTGGGAGGCCAGGGTTTCATAAATGAAGCAGGCAGTTTGATCATGGCTCCGGCATACTGAGAAAACTTTCTACCTATATGGTATCCAAGCACTAGTGGAACTTTGGGAGAAGTGCATTAGTGCCATTTCCACATGTGTAGGAAGTTCCTGGGAGGCCCGGGTTTCAGATTTGAAGCAGGCAGTCTGATCATGTATTTCTACCTTGATGGATCGTTGCCATAAGTGCATTAGTGCCATTTCCACATGTTTAAGGAGTTCCTAGGAGGCCGGGGTTTCAGATGTGAAGCAGGCAGTCCGATCATGTATTTCTACCTTGATTGTATCCAAGAACTAATGGAACATTGGGATAAGTGCATTAGAGATATTTCCATGTTTAAGGAGTTCCTAGGAGGCCAGGGTTTCAGACATGAATCAGGCAGTCCGATCATGCCTCCGGTGTACTGAGAAAACCTTCTACCTTGATGGTATCCAACAACTAGTGGGACATTGGAATAAGTGCATTAGAGATATTTCCATGTTTAAGGAGTTCCTGGGAGGCCAGGGTTTCAGATGTGAAGCTGGCAGTCCGATCATGTATTTCTATCATGATGGTATCCAAGAGCTAATAAAACATTGGGATTAGGTGTAGCAGGGTATTATATAGAGAAAGTAAGTGTTTTTTTACTCTCATAAACGTTGTCTGTGCAATCAAAAAATCCTGGTTTGACATGAACAACCTGTCATATTTACAAATCTGTTTACGTGTATGAAACGTTATGATACACTGTGATTTATGTTCCAGTCAGAAATACCCCCCCCCCCCAACACAAAAAACACTACTGTTATATAAAATTCATCAATACTAATCAGATTAAAGAATTCAACATTCTTATCAGCCTCTACGCTTCAACACATCACTACTATGTAGATAAACATATCTAACCATGGTCTTTGTTAAGTGTGGTTTGGTATTGGTCTAATGTCGGTCGGGGAGTCTGATGCACGCTAGATGAGTTACGCAAACTTGAAAGTTCAATCTTGGTGATACTGTATGTTGTTGCTGATAAACAAGTCATGTTTGCACATACTGAGCATCAAAGTCAAACCGTCGATTCAGAGCGATAGTCTGCAGAATTTCCATTCAACTATTTCACTCCGTGTAAATACGAGGCGCGTTCAGGTCGAACCGGGACTTTTGATTGTGTCGGATAATGGAACAGTTACGAGCATAATAAAAACTACCTTTTGTTTCTCTGTGGAATCCCCAGGAGTTCTGTGGAAGTCAGCATTTTGGCAGTGACGTCGATGTGAAGTAGGCAGTCTGATATGCCTCCATGGAAAACATTCTACCTCGATGGTATCCGGGAGCCAGTAATACTCTGGAAAAAGTGTAGTGTGGACGGGAATTATATAGAGAAATAAAAAGGGATTTTTTTACTCTCAGAGCTGCGCAATAAAAAAAAAGAAAAAGAAAAGAAAAAGAAAACGTCCCGGTTTGATTTGAACAGCCCCTGGTGCATACATGTTAAAAATACTACAGTGTATTACGAAGTTGATTATAATAATCTCTTCCACTGGTGATATTTAACTACACAAGGCTCGGACTCAAATAAGACCTTTAAGCCTTATGATACCTTTAATATACAGTAGAGTGTAAAATGACTTGAATGTATTCACAGTGTCTGATGTTTTTTTTTTCTCCTCTCTAGAGTACAATTTTTATTATTTTTTATTTTTTTTATTTTTTCCGAATTGATGTTTTTTAGTAGCTTCCACGCTTCCTGAAAGTGAAAGTGACCAATTATTCATCCTCTCCTTGTTCACAACAGCCACCAGGGAGGAGCAATTACACATTCCCACTGCAAACATGGCAGGTCTAATAAGGCACGCAAGTAGAGAAAGAATCAATTAAAGCGTCTCGGACCCTCGGTGGACGCGGCCCTGCTTGTACAACACCGAGAGTTCAATGCCTGCCCGCGGGCCGTGTTCAATTTTACCAAACGAGGGGAAGCAGCTCGTGCAATTTGTCATGTATAACGCTGCCTAATACACTCCACTTCTTGTTTTTGTTTAGCTTTTTTCTTTTCTTTTCTTTTTTTTTTTTACCCCTTTCTCAAAAACGTGCAGTCTGATTTCGTTCTCAGCACACGTCAGTCTGTTAGGGTGAACGAGAAAGCTGCGAGCGATTTTAAGAAAAGTCTTCGTTTCTTGGTTCAAAGATGAGTAAGAGCAGTTCAGAGGGTTCCTGCAAATGAGAAAGACGGAGGAGGAAGAATGCAGCTTGCTCTGCAAAACCCGAAAGTAACATGAATCAGCGGCGATACCTATATATATATATATAACGTTAGGCCTCGTCCAATTTCACTGCAGCTTTTTTTTTTTTTTTATTGAAACGATATGAAGGAATCCAGGAACGTTCGGCGAGGAACCAGGAAAGCTCTTCTGTCAGCTGAGCGAGTGTCGTGCCTAATTGGACGGGTTTGTTTTTGCCATCTTTCGCATGCTCAGAGAGCCTAGGAGTGACAAACTTCCCGGCGGAGAATTCCACACGGAGTGGTAACGTTACGCCGTGTAAACTCCCCTGCTTTCATGTAAAACGGTGTAGCGGCGTCAAACGTGCGAGTAGGGACAGGGAGGAAGTGCGCACGCGGGGTGAAAGCAGAGCAAGCCAAGGAAAAGTTTGCTCGTCTCAGTTGTGCTGGAGACATTTAACAACAATTCGTACGTGGAACTGCGGAAACGTGCATATCTTTGAATTTGACTTTGATTTAAAAAGTTTAATGCAAATGTCTGTGAGATGATAAAACATACACCAAAAAAATTAATAATAATAAAGAGTCTTTTATTCAGGCTGAATGTGATAGATTTTTTTTATTTAGTCCACCTGATTGTGCACTTAAAACGATGCAGTTTATCGTAAGATTTTGATTCACTGGTATGCTTTTTTGTCTCTCTCTCTCTCTCTACAGTTATTAACCTGAGAATAAAATTATAATCTGCAGCTCAAAAGCTGATGTTAATTACTCCTAAGCCTAAAACCTAACATGGCGCATTTCAAATCATTCTGCTGTTCGCTGAGAAAGAAAGAAAGAAGAAAAAAGAAAAAAAACTCAAGAAGCGGTTCTAATAAACCACCGAGAGGATGGACAGAGGCATCTAAATAAAAGCTTTTGCACATTTTCATCAAACATGCATTTGTTTAGAAGACATACCGCCGTCTGAATGCGATACGTTCAATTAGCGAGCGACTATTAATTTGCTGCTAATATCACAGCGCGCCCTGGTTTTTAATTGAGCAGCCTGTGGAACCATGTGCTTCGGAGAGGAGGTGGCGCAAGAGAGCGTGCGCGCTCATTTAGGCAGCCGAGCTCTCCACCTGGGTTTCTTCCACGTCCGGGGTCAAAGGCCCGGCAAATCTGTGTCATAATTATTGACAGGCAGATGGTATAGAATCATTTATGATAATGCAATCACAACAAACTCGGGAAAGAGGCGCCGCGTTCGGCCCAATCCGGAAGCCGCTCATCAGGACGTGCGTTCGCAGGGTGAATTCAGGATGATGAAAAAGGCAACCTCGGCGCCTTTCTCGGCGGCCCGTGTTCACCGCTGAGCATTCGGGATGTGAAAATAGGGGCATCCTTGTCACAGCTGAGCTTTAAGATGCCTAATATCAGATGCTATAATAAGTCCGATCCATTTATAGTTATTGTCTGCAGCTGTAAGACTCTCCATATCTGTCTCTTGAAATGCATCAGGAATTATAGCAGATTCCAAAAACATGCATTAACTCCCTCCTTAGGTACTGCTCCTTTTTTTTTTCCCCCCCTTTTTGCTCGAGCGCTAAAATATCGCAGTGGAACACGGCTGTTCGGAACGCATCAACCTGGCAGCCGGACGAGAACAGCGCCGGCGCCGGGAAGAAAGCATGCGTGTTATCAAGCGCGCACATGCGGCCCGTGTAAAGATTAAGCCGTATTCATCCCTGGCTGCCTCCACTCCCTGCCTTAGTCCATCATGAGATATGGCACCGATTCAGCCGAGCGCACAGGAAAGGTGCCACCGATTTCACACGCTCCCCCAAATTGAGATCCTGACGTGTAGTCTCCCTCTTATTAACCATCAACCCCCTAAAAAAATATTTTTAAAAAACTACCCAGAAAGCCCTTCATGCATACACACACCATCAGAAAAAAATAAAACAACAACGCTTCCAGGCTACGATGACAACTTTTCATGTTCTCAAGAATGATAATCCATGCTTCATTTCTTCCAGGGAAGCTCGGAGAGATTGTGTTTCTGTCGTCTTGCTCGATAAATTAGTGGCACCAGGTGACACATCGGACTCGGAGAAGAGACTCTGCGCTGCCCTGGGTGTTTAAAACCTCGAATCGTTCCTGCAGCTCGGGAGGAGCACAAAGAGTGCAGAAAGTCATTGTTGGTAAATAGCCATCCTAGGCAGGACAATGGACAGCGGGGCATGACAAAGACACTTCACCCCTGGGAGACGCTATTAGGCGTCTTCTGGGACCCAAACTGGTACACGGAGCCAAGCTTAACAGGAACGATACGGTATCGTTTGTACAAGTAAAAAAAAAAACAACAGGGACGTGGTTGAGGGCTTTGCGATCTAAAATCTCGTTCGCACCTCGAGTTCATAAATATTAAAAACGCACACGTTGCTGAAACATGTTGTTACTGAAGGGGCTTTTGCACCAGCTCCGACACATGGTTCAGTGCATTTCAATTTGAACGTTCTGGAGAAAAAGTGACAAAACATGCCAGTGAAACTGGCACAAAACAGTACTGGATTTGTTTGTAATTCTTATGTACGGAACTTTTATATGTGCCTCACTGCAGGCCTCGCAAACACGTCTGTATCTAACAGCTTTACCTGTAAGGTCTGATCTTCAAATCTGCACAAAGTCACATTCGTGAATTTTTTTCGAGCTATGAAAATGGGACGCTTTTGTAAATGGATGAGATTGTGACGTAGCTTAGAGATATGATTTCAATAAGGACGGCACCACAGCATCACTGCGGCACAGACATATCGTTTTCTCTTTTTCCGCCTGGGTGTCAGTCATGTGGAATCCATCAATAAGTAGAAAAAAAATTCAATACTGTTTAATCGTTATCACGACGTAAACAAATGTTTTGGAACAAACTTTGGTGAATAAATCAAACATAAACCCTGAGCTTTAGTAACTACTCAGATTGAAGTAGAGTTTTTCTAATTTTTTTAATTATTATTAAAAAAAAATTTTATGCAAAAAAATTTTTTTTTATAGGTGCAAACACTGACAAATAATATAAGGCACAAAATAACTGACAATAAAAATATGAATACAAATGATAAAATAATGAAGGTTGTACTTGGTGGCATCACCGTTTCACATTCTACATTCAAACAACATTTTTTACTTTCTAAAAAAAAATTATAATAATAAAAGTTTAATGTATTCATAAAATCTTAAAGATATAACCGACAAAAAAAAACTGTTACCAAAATCCATTTTTATAAATTCATTTTAATTCATATTTATTTGCATTTGAGGGTGGTAAAAAAAATGCTGCAGTTCCTCTATGATCCTACAGGTGGTGCACTCTAAACTATTCACACAACACAGTGTCGTCAGCAAATTAATTGTGTAGAATTTGTGTAGAAACTAAATCCGGGAAAAATAATTGCATTAGGATATTTATAAAAATCACGATACCTACAGAATTGGGATACAAATAGAATCGACATCTAGGTATCGCGATGATATCGTATCAGGTGGTCCCTGGTGATTCCTGGCCCTATTTAATGCATTCCAAAAATGATAGCATTTTAGTAAAAAAAAAAAGTGCTACTAATAATTTCTTTGATATTGCATTTATTTTAATAGCTTAATGTTTAAATTATGTTTTTTCAATTGTGTGAATGTATGTATGCATATAATTATCACATGGACACAGTATTAAGGAATTCTCCTCTCTTCTCTCTCTTGTCTAATCCACATTTATATACTTCACTACACTCACAGATTATGCACATCGTCTCGATATAATCAACTTTAAATAAAGCTGCAATCGCTTGTTGTTTTTTATTATAATGAAAATGACTGAAAAAAAGTACATTTCAGAACATATCATCTCCATGCTGTATGGTTTGTTATATTCGATATATATTTATATATAATTAATCCCCATATGGTAATTGGTGCATGTCCTTCCTGACGTGCGTCACATTAGGAAGTTAACAACCGCGCTCCGGTCGCTGTAAACACACGGGTGAAGCCAGGTGACTCCTAATGATTCGCACAGACTGTCCAGGTTTCTTTGTGTACGTGTAAAGAAGAAGACAGTTAATACACCCACCTACAGTATATAAAACAAATATTGTTTTTTGTTTTTCTGCCTTTTTTTTTTTTCAGCTGGCTCCAAGACGCCGCCGCAGAAGGCCTGTGAAAAGCGGCTTGTGCGTCTGCCTTTCCTGAAGTGTGTGTGAAGGTGGACTAAAATTTAATTACAGCCTCAGAAATGCGTTTGGCATACGTTTCAAGGTGCAACACAAGCCCAGAAATGGCAAACAGGACTGGCAGAGACACACAGCGGCGGCTGGAGCTGCTCAGTAATCCGCAGAGAGAGAAAGAAAGAGAGAGAGAGAGAGAGAGAGAGCGAGAGAGAAACCAAATTACTGTAACACGTGCTCTCTCGGCCTGCATCTGTTTGTTCTGACATATTTACAAAAAGAGAAGAAGAAAAAAAACAACAACGCACATCTGTTCGACAAATATTTCAAATAAAGTCTTTCCTTTATTTTTGTCTGTTTTTTTTTTTTTTAAGGACCGAAAACCAGAGAGCTCCAAAACACATATGTTTAATCCTGTCTGTTTATAGGATTTAATGAAGTCATTTTATTTCTAATAAAAATGAATCCTTTTTTTTTTTTTTTTCCTGTGGAATCATTTCATCCGGTAACTTCTTTCACAGTGTTGTTATTAAAATGAATTAGCTTCTGCTGCCGAGACAGATATAGACACAGATTAGCTTCTGTTGAGCAAAACTGTTTTTATCACACGTTCGGTGTAAAAAATCACACGCGCTGTCATGTTCCTGTGCTTAAAGCACACCTGAGCCAGATGTGCACCTCCTTTCATACCGACCGTGATGTCGGATCACAAAGGCACCTCGTGAACGGGGTAAGGGCACGAGCGCGTGCCTCCTGTACCCTTTCTCACACATCAGAGCGTGGCCTAGATTCAGAGGACGCCGCATTGCATCTACCTAGCAGATGTAATCTCCACGCGGAGGCTGCCTGTTCTTCGGCGCTGCAGCAGCAGGACCACACAGAAGAGCGCTGCGAGATTACATCTCCTCACCCACGCGTCCCCGGTGCCAACCCTGCTGAGCCCCTAAAAAACTCGGGAGCAGAGCTAAAGGGGCTTTGGCTCAGGCTCAGCTAGGAGTGTTGTGCTGCATGTCAGAAGCTATTATTAAACTGAGGCATATACAGGAAACGCACTACACGCATGCAGGTCTCTTGACCTATATCACACATGTGCGGATGCCACAAAACAGATGCTTCTGGTACTCGTCTTTTGTTTTACCTGCTCCTAGTTCGCTTTGTTTCTCTTAAACGACGGCGTTCGTCCCCGAACCTGAGCCGGCATCAAACACGAAAGTATTTAAAATAGAATGAAAAGAAAGATAGATACGGGAACGCGAAATCCATCTCGTTTAAAATTTGCGAAAAAGTCTCCCTTTCGATTCAAAATAAATCGTCCAGATAACAAGTAAACCCGTAAGATTACCAGTCGGTATAAGGTTTTTATTATTTTAGATATTTTTTTAGATTTACCTCCCCAGGGCATTATAGACGAGGTATAGACGAGCGCTGGTGGGAGGGCGCATTGTCTGCCGTGGCCGTGCGTTATGGGATTGAGCTCAAGTTTCCTTTGTGTGGCGATTTTCGTTCAAGGATTATGTTCTTTGAGAGAGTTGTGCACAAGGTGGAGGCGGCGATGAGCGAGATGTCTTTGTTCTGAGCGCACGGAGACAACGAGAGACAACGAGAAGAACTAGAAGAGGAAAAGCAAAGGGGAAGAATTTCGAAGAACTTCACAGACCAATTAGGCAGCGTGGAGTAAACTACAGTAGTAGTAGTACTAGCATAGAGAGATGAAAAACATACAGAGAAGAAATAGAGCGAGAGAGAAAGAGAGAAACAGCACAGCTGGATGATACGACGATAAAATATTATTCATTATAACTTCACCGTACACTTTTTACTTGTTTATCCTTCTTCGATATATAGCTCTTGACCCTATATAAAAGCTTTTATGACATTTATGATTTCAGGATATACTTGTCTACATCCTCAGTCACCCCAACTACAAAAATGTTTTTTTTTAAACGTAAAAAACAACAAAAGAAAGAAAGAAGCAAGTGAGGAATGCAAAAAAAAGAAAAACAAAGCCGGATGAATAGAAGTGAAAAGTGGATGTTGCTTTTTTTTTCTTTTCTTTTTTTTTTTTGTTTCACACACGAGTGAAGAGGCAAGACAGAAAAGAAATGCATTAGTGAGAGCAAAAGAGAAAGACAGAATGACAGAAAGGCAAAAAAAAGTGAGAAGTAAGAATGAAGAAGCGAAAATGAGAAAGTAGAAGAGAAATAATAACGAGGGCGTAGAAGCAAGAAAGAGACAAAAAAGGAGCGTGGGAAAGAGGAGAAAATACTGTCATGGAGAGAAAGAGACCGTGTGGAGAAACGCTGGAAGGAAGGTGGAGCGAGTGGCTCAGGGGTCGCACCTCCGATGTCGGTGTCAATGAGCTCGGCGTCGGGTCTTGTAACCAGCCGTGTAACAATTTAAAATCAATTTAGGCTCCCGAGAAGCAGCTGATCTCCAAGCACTCATAGACCATGACGGCTCTCTCTCTCTCGCCGCCTAAATCGTCCCTAATCAACGCTGTGTGTGTGTGTGAATGCACAGGCTTTACAGTAAGTAGTGACAGAGGAAAGGCCTTTCTGTGGAAAAACTTTCTGGGAAAGTTGGCATTTTTGCAGCGTGTACACACGTAAACCGTGCCAATCCAGGACTCTATATATCCATCAAAGCCTGGCGCGCTGCTGTTAGGTGTTTCCAAGTTGTGCAAAGCAGCACATGGTGCATTTGCATAGGATAACCGACATATAGCGGATCATTTGCATGCCGGAAAGTACACTTGAGTCACCGTAATTACACGTGACACCAATTACTCTGTTACTTTGTATTAAATTATAATGGAAAATTCCACTGGAGAATTGGAGCCTAATTGCATCTTAATTTGCATAATTTTGCATATTAATCACATCTCTGATGAATAATAAATTTCAGCAGATTTTTTAATTTATGCATGGATGGAAATAAAAAAACACAATTTGAAAAAAAAAAAGAAGAAGAAGAAATATTTTCCTGGGGGAAAAAAATGTTAAACTATTACTTCGAGCGTTTGCACTAATTTTTCTCATTAACTACTGTTTTAAAAAGTTAGAGCTAAGATATCAGAGATATCTGAATTTGTTCAAGTGTGTATAATGTGTGTGTGTGCGCGCGCTCGTGCACTATGGTTGGATAAACCATTTAAAATAAAATCTTAAAAGGTCTATTTTAGGAGAATACACATCAAGCAAGCGGACCGGCTACGCGAGCGACAGGATTAAGATTTCATTTTTTTTGCTCGCGGAATTCATTTGCTTTATTTCGTGCTGATAACAGGCCTGTTGACTACATTTGTATGATTAGCAAAGAAGAGCGTAAGGAGGGGAAAAAAAAGAAGAAAAAAAAGGCTTGCCAAATTTGAGAAGGAGGATATCGAGTGAAAAATATGGCCTAAAAACTAATTAATTGGAGAATGAAATTTGTGCAGCACTAGTCTCTATTATTCAATTCCGTTCAACCCACAGCTGTAAAGGCATTTCGGACTGATGGAGATAATTACTGTAATATATCTTAAAAGGGTTTCGATAGCAGGGCTCGGTTTCAATAATCAAGAGCCGTGCTGCTAATTATTTATCCAATCTTTGACCACATTGTGATGGTAGTGTCACTGAAACACAAAAGCTATAAACAGCAAACGCAACGAAACCAGTATGATTGCTACATTATAACCTCAAACAACCATAAAGAAGAACATGCGGCTTAATACGCATTTCCTGGCGCTGTATTGGTTAGCCAATGGAATTAAATTCGCCTTTGTGGTAAATATTAATGGCTTTACAATTGGTGTGGACTTTCTAAGCATGGTTTCTCAAGTGCCGTTCTGGTACAATGGCATAAAACCAATTATGCTGGGAAAGTATATCAATCAAAAAAGATTTTGAATTTGAAATCTTGAATTAGTTTGATTTGTTTATTTATTTTTCTTTATTGATCACCTGAGCATAAAAGCAGCCATTTTGAATTTGAGCCCTCAGCAAATTGACTTTTAGTATAATATTTGTGACGCTATCTTGTCAT
>JAOVVB010000027.1:15235654-15250512 GCA_028570985.1 Heterobranchus longifilis | reverse complement strand
CCTTTTCCCCCACAGTCCAAAGACATGCAGTTTGGTGTGAGTGTAGTGTGAGTGTGTGTGAGTGTGTGCCCTGTGTACAGGATAAAGTGGTATGGACAGTGAGTGAGTGTGATGATATATATGATGACCAAAAGTTTGTGGAACGACCATATCAGCAATGTCTGAGAAAAACCCTATTATACTTTTTGTTCATAATGGGCGGGTCAAAAAAAAGTTATAAGCCAATAAAAAAAAAAGCTGAGAGGCCGTGTTTTGATTGGCTGATGGTCTCTACTACGTCACACAGTGTCAGTTCCAGTCATCCGAGCTGTCAGGCAGATCTGCGGGGGAAGTTGCGCAAAAAAAAAAAGGAAAAAAAAAAAAAGAAACGAGGAAGGAATTTTACTCTTGTTTTCTGTTTCTCGCTATAACGTGATCCTGAAGCGCCGGTGAAACACACTCCTGCTGTTTGGGTTTAGAAACCAGGTACTTCATGCGGTGAGCTCTTTCTTTATATGTACGTGTGTGGTGTCATGTTTTTAGCTTCATCATGGCTCAGCTCGGAGCTTTCGCTTGTTTTTAACTAGCCGCCGGCTAGTTAGCATTAGCATGTCGTCGCCTAAAAAAAAACAAACTAGTGGGGGCTGTCGCGTGTTTTATCTCCTTGTATTTAGTTAAACTCTCTGGATGTGAGAGAAGAAAAAAATCCTAAGTGGAATTATTTCTGAATGTCTAACGCGTATTTCGGGCAAAATTTGTCGCCAGGAAGCTTACGCAGCTAGCATTGATGCTAACTCTTGTTTGCTAGCTAGGGAAGTCAACAAACTGTATTTTATGCAGGCATTCAGGCTTATTTGAAATATAAACCCACAACTACGAGTATAAACGTATAATGCTGACACATGGCACTGTTTTATTTGTTGCCAAGTCGACCAGTGTTAGCTAGTTAGCTAGCTCGCTAGTTAGCTAGTATGCTAATGATGACATCAAAACAAACGCTGGCCTGAGGAAAACAACGGCGAGCTAGCACTGATATAATCACCACAACATGTGAAAAAACACCTATTGTACGCACATATATCAGGTGTTTAGTCGTAATATAATGTTATTCTACGTTATATATCTAAAAATAATAACTACGTAATTATAGGCGCGTGCATTTTCCATTTGTAACCGAATCTCTCTCACTCTCTCACTCACACACACACACACACGCATCACTGATTCCATCTTAAATAAACTTAACCCTAAATAAACCTGACTAGCTAAAGTTAAAGAGCTATTACGTCACCACGGAAGTGGCACGTATTTCACCTCTGTTACGTCATTAGAAATCTTCCCAGACGCCGCTGAATGACGTCATAAGACGTTTTAGATATATTACATGAGACGTCGTGGTTATTATGCACATATCACACAATCTGGTAGGTGAAAGGATGATGGTATTTTCAAGGCACTAATAAGAATGGAGTTTTACTGGTATAACAAATTACATCTTGTTAGTTGTTGTCTTAGTCCTGATTTTTTATTTCTTTCTACATTGTAAAACAACACCATAGGCATCCAAAATATGTGATAATCTCATTTAAACAATTATATATTATATATTGAGATGTGTCTGCTACTGATGCTCAGTAAAGCCTTCATAATGACTTTAATCTGAGGTGCTGGTTGTTAATTGGTGATTTCTGAGGCTGTTGACTCTAAATGAACTCCTGCCCATACAAGAACTGTTGACCTTCGTGTCTTACAATAACAACTGTTGACTGTTGTTGATGTTAATTATTTTGTGCCCTACGTGTCCTTTCATAGTTTTGAAAGTTACAGTTCTACAATGTAGAAAATAGATTGCAAAATAAAAACACTGAATTAGAATGTGCGTCCAATCTTGCCACACAGTACTGTATGTATCATGTAGATATCATTTAAAATGATGACTAAAGTGATAGGCAGGTTTGGAACAATGATTGGCGATTATTCATTGAAATGATGACTAAAGTGATAGGCAGGTTTGGAACAATGATTGGCGATTATTCATTGTGATTGGTAGTTTAAAACAGTAGTGATCAGTGATTAATTGGAACAGTGATGATCTGAGTGCCTGATTGTTATGAACAGTGATTGGTTGTTTGGAACAGTGGTCATTAGTGAGTGAGTGGTCGTTTTTTAACATTTATTGGTTGCTTAAGAAGTCACCTTGCTTGCCACATGGGTCGTTTTTTCATAAAAAGAAATTTATCAGAATGATTTAAATATTATCAAACCTTGGGATAAATCTGCTGTTCAGATGCAAGCTTCACATACACAACACCTTAGTGTTGTCAGCTGGTGATTTGTCACTAGATCTGTTTTTAACACTCTCTATTTATTTGTTTAGTTGCTAAAAGCAGTCTAAAATCTGCCAGAACGAGCGACAACCTCTCTTTTAAAAGGGTAATTATTTAAGCTGTTATTAATGACTAATTTAGGCTCTGATACACTATTAAAGCATATAGGCATATGGTGGATGGACCAGTTCCTCTAGTCCGTATTACTTCTTGTTAGCAAGTAATTAATAACACGATCTCCAGAGTGTCACAGTAACGCCAGTTTATTAGGTAACAGACAGGGCGTACATGATAGTCAGGTATGCAGCAGGCTCTGAGTACTCACTAATACATGATATACAGACCCAATCAGTGTTGAAGCCGTCTTTTTTCTAAGAACCACAATAACATCCCGCAGTATGATATACAATACCAAGATATGAGAATAGCAAAACATTGAGTTGTACTGAGAGTGCCTTTTGTTTTAAAAGTGCACAGAATGCTTCATATTTATTACAATAATCTAATATTTAACAAAGGAGAGGAGATAAAATAGGACAGAGCAGATACAGATTTGAACAAATGTTCTGTGAGTAATGATGAGTCACATACCTGCAATACTTAAAAAAACAAACAAAAAAAATTGTGATTATTCACAATTATAAATAAAATTCTTGAGGAACAGAGATGCTTGAGTGGATTTAAGATTATGTGAAACAAAATTGACAAATTTATCTAAAAGCAGTATAGTATTAATGTTGAAATAAAACAATAAAACACATTGCTCTAAGTTATTGATGTAACATGATGCCACTGTTATGATCAACTCTAAGCTTCTTCCTCCCTTTTCTTCAGAGTTAAAGAGCTCCAACTCAAGTCCATAACAGGTGACTGGTGACTGGGTCATGGCAGGAAGAGGCGGTGCTACAAGACCTAACGGGCCGAACGCAGCCAGCAACAAAATCTGTCAGTTCAAACTGGTGCTGCTGGGCGAGTCTGCAGTCGGCAAGTCCAGTCTGGTGCTGCGCTTCGTCAAAGGCCAGTTTCATGAGTTTCAGGAGAGCACGATAGGAGGTAAGAGCACTCCTACATGAGAAATGAGGAAGTAACACTTGTTTGTTTTTGAGTCACAGAGGTAAACCTTTCTCTTGAGCACGCTCAGCTTCTTGTTGACGACATGCTCATGGAGCAAAATAAAATTAAAAAAACAGGGTCATGGATAGAGGTGTTCGATGCCAAATGTGCCTTCTCACCTTTCACACTGAGGAATACGCAGGCATGCGTGAGAGCTGTGTGCTAGACTGCAAATCCCCATGATCCTTGAGCAAACAGGGATGTAGGAGGTGTAACCGGTGTTTGACATATATCAGTTCCTCCATTTTTTTTTTTCTTAAAAGGACCACAGATTCTCTTCTTCTTAACATCAGCCCACAAAGTGAAAATCACTGCTTCCTTTTCCATTTCCTGTTAAAGTGTATTGGCTTTTTCACCAAATGTTGTCACACTGAAATGCTGAAAAAATGTTAAAGACACAAGTGAATGTCACAACATACCAACATACACAGCCATACATGTTTTGTACGTATTGTATAGTTTTTCTTTGCCTATTTTGCTCAAAATCTTTGCTCAAAATGTTCCCAGTGGTTTTTCAGACATGCGCAGTATTTAGATATTTTGAATCGAGCCCTCCTGCTTTCTTTCGTCTTGGTCCACGCTTTGGTACGGATCAAAACGAGCAATTCACTTCCAGGAGAACTCTAGGGGCCTTCTTTACATTAGGGCCCAGGGATCATTTCCGAGAACACTCGACCCCAAAGCCTGATTCATTTTGATCCGTGAGAACACAAGCGTTTTGCGCTGTGGCCAAGTCTGATGGAAAATTTTCAGGCAGTGATCGAATCAGATACGAAATCCAACCATACGTGAAAATGGAAATGGACCACTGTTTAGAGTGTGACATCATCAATTTTCAAAAATCATCCTCTGACCTACACAGGCATGGCTGATAAAGTAGGAAGGCACGCAAGAACATTGGTCTTTACATTTTGTTTTCCAAAATATCAATAATAGTGACAATAATGGCAGTTTACAGACCAACTAGGTGCACACTGCCATCTGCCATATCGGAGAGTGGAAATACGCATGGATGATAATAATAATATTAATAATAATAATAGTAATAATAATTATGTGATTGCTGACCAGTCTGGGAGTGGGAAGGAGGGAGCAATCATTCCTGAGCATGGTAAAAATGAACCGTGCCTAGTGTGAAAGCGCCATAGGGCTGTTCGATTGCTGTGAGACAGCAATCCGACATTCTGATATCCGATATTTTGTGTTGCAGCATGTTGTTTTGTTTTTTGATATAAGCAAGCTGGTAAACTGAGCCAAATTACAGAACAGCCATGCTGTGGAATCATAAGGTACTGTGGATACTTGCACCAACAAACAATTACTGACAATAAATGCCGCATGTTATAAACTAGTTAGTAATTTATTTATCATCCCTGCTTTTTTTTTTTTTTTTTTTTTTAAATCCGTCTGCTGTGTTTTTGAATAATGACAACATTACCAGGATGTTTTTGGCTGCACACGTTGACTAGCAAGCATTTTTGTTTGCTTTGTGGTTTGTGTAATTGTGTACCTATACCAAGCCAAGTAAAACAGCTACATGTGAATTAACTGATAGGTATGAATGTGCCTGTAGATAAAAGTGCAGGGGTATCAAATGTAAAGGGTATAAATATAAGAGGTAGGACTGTACTAACTCACATTTCTTGTCGTTGTTATCTCTAGGTGTAGTAGTGCTTAAACATTGATTGTTGCACCAAGCTGTAATATTGTGCTAAAAAAATACGTTAAAGTAGGATTAATAACAGCGAGCAATAATTTTTCATACTTCCAGTCAGGAAGCGCATGCCTGAGAAAAGTTATTATTATTATTAGTTTTTCTTTTCTACACATGAGGCGGACATTCTGTATAATTATGGAGTACTAGGATTACAATAAGTACCAGTTATACTGTTTTTGAGGCTCAACACCATCAGGTAAATATTTGTAAGAAAACACATGATGCTGTGTGTGTGTGTGTGTGTGTGTGTCTGTGTGTGGCCTGCAGGTGCTCATATACTGGGAAAATATCCACAGGAATCTGACTCCACCTCTTTTTTAAATTTATTTATTTATTCATTCATTCATTTATTTATTTATTTATTTATTTATTTTCCTTCCTCCCCAGCTGCATTCCTGACTCAGACGGTATGTTTGGACGACACGACGGTGAAGTTCGAGATCTGGGACACAGCCGGTCAGGAGCGCTACCACAGTTTGGCTCCGATGTATTACAGAGGGGCGCAGGCAGCCATCGTGGTGTACGACATCACAAATGAAGTGAGTCAGTGCTTGAACACACCTAGAGCTTCCCCTTTTTTTTTTCCCACATCACTCACACATCACACTATTATGTAATTGACTGGCTTGGAGCCAGAGGCATAAAGTTCACTCCAGAATGCACAAGTAATGGATAGTAATGTAGCATGATTGTCCAGGAAATGTCATATCTCATGTCGTCATCTTTTTTTCATTTTATTTATTTTTCTTTTTTGCAGGAATCATTTGCACGTGCAAAGAATTGGGTTAAAGAGCTTCAGAGGCAAGCCAGTCCTAATATTGTAATAGCTCTGGCTGGAAACAAAGCAGATCTTGCCAACAAGAGAGCACTGGACTTTGAGGTTTGAAGTTTTTTTTTTTTTCGTTTTTTTTTCCCTCCACTTGTGTACTTACCATGATTTTTGGCTTCTTTAATTACACTACCGTTCAAACGTTTGGGATCACTTTCTAACTCCATGGTCATTCCTGATTTTTATTTCTTTCTACACTGTAAAACAATACTGAAGCCGTCCAAAATATACAATAATCTCCTCTGAACAGTTGATATTGAGATGTATATCTGCTACTTCTGCTCTGTAAATCCTTCATAGCGGCTCTAATCTGAGGAGCTGTTTGTTAATTAATGATTTCTGAGGCTCTCCTTTGCAGCAGAGGTAAGATTTGGTCTTGCTTTCCAGGGAAGGTCTTCATGAGCGCCAGTTTCATCATGGTTTTGCAAATATATTGCAAAGACAATACTGTTCTTGCAAGAACTGATCCAGAATCAGCTGACCTTCATGTCTTAAAATCTGACTGTTGTTGTTGGTCGTGTTACACAATTACCTTATTCCATATGTGTTATTTCATAGTTTTGAGACCCCCAGTATTGTTGGAGAATGTAGAAAATAAATCATTAAACAAAAACAGATATTTGCAAGCGATCCCAAACTTTTGAGCAGTATTGTACGTTTTTTTTTCTCCTTTTTTTAGGTTTACCTGTTACACATACGAATCAGAATTTAAAAAAAAGTTTTTTTTTCCTTCCACATAGCTGATTCATCACATAGTTAACACACTATCATTATGACTTAAAATTATTATTATTTCACTTTGTTGTAATTAAAAATCTTAATTTCAAGAATGAACATTAGCCCAAGTTTAAGCGTACTGTATTGCTAGGATTTGATGAATGAAGAATGTACATGGTAGAATTGAGAGCATCGCTTTGTTTAATGTGTATGTACAGTAGTATGATGGTTTTTTTTTTTGTTTTCGTGCTTGCAGGATGCACAGTCTTACGCAGATGACAACAGTTTGCTTTTCATGGAAACGTCAGCGAAGACGTCAATGAACGTGAACGAGATTTTTATGGCCATCGGTATGTACAGTTATCTGCAGGGTCTTAACAGTGCAGGCAGATCAAATGACTTTGCACTTTATAATACTTTTGTAGTTCCATTTCATGCTGTGGAGTACCAGCTTTTTTTTTTTTTTTTTCCTTTCCATTTACGTGATGTTACCAAGAGAAAAAAAACAATCCCACAGCACTTGCTTGATATTACAGAGAAACAAGAAATTGTAAACTTTACTGTTATGAAAGACATTAAGCTCGTTTGCTCAAAGCTTATACTGTATAATATACTTTCTAAAATGATGTCCTAAATAATTTTTAGATGTACACGGATCAGCCATTACAATAAAAGCACTAACAGGTGACGTGAATAACATTGATTATCTCTATATATTGAAACATGTCAACTGAAAAAGTTACTTCTGGCTATGATTGGGGGTGCGTGTGCCTCACATACCTGAGCAATAGTTGGCACGAGGCAATGTTCTGCTTACAAACCCTCAGTCCTGCCATAAAAGCGGTTGTTACTGTGATACCTAACACCTACCAAAAAGTCTACAGACCAACTATTCCCTGGTGTCAGTGGCCACTTCAGAATCATTTAGGAATAGTTTAAGGAACATGACAAAGAGTTTGAGATGTTGCCTCAAATTCCCCAGTCTGATCTAGCATCTCTAGGATCTTCTGGACTAATCAGGTCTAATCCATGAATCTGCCCCAATTTGCAGCTTCCAACAGGATGTAAAGGATCTGCTGCCAAACACTTGGTGCCAGATAGCACAGCACACCTTTAGAGGTCTTATGGGGTTGTATTGGTGACACAAGAATGACCTACAGAATATTAGGCTGGTGATATTATTTTTATGGCTGATCAGCGTATGTACACTATATATTGCCAAACATATTCACTCCTGAGTAACATCCAATTCTTAATCTGTAGGTTGTAATATGATGTTGGCCCCGCCCCCTTTGCAGCTATATCAGCTCCAACTCTTCTGTGAAGGCTTTCCACAAGGTTTAGGAGCGTGTTTATTGGGATTGTTGACCATTCTTCCAGATGTGAATTTGTGAAGTCAGACATGATCAGATGTTGATCAGTTGTCTGGCTCACAGTTTAGGGACATGACCTAGATATAATGAGGAATTAATAATGTTTAGAAGTGGCTCTCCAACAGTATGCATCACTTTTAAAAATCTGGTTGGGATTGGATCTAACAAGCACGTTGTTTATTTAGCCGAGGAGATAAATTTATACAGCTCTTCCTGTCCTATACCTGTAAAGCACTGAAAATCTAAATGTGAAGCTTTAGACTGAACTGGATCATGAGAAACTGTTAGAGGTTGAACCTCCGTTATTTTCTTCCTGATACTATCGATTTTTTTCATTGAAGAAGTCCATAAACTCTTCACTTCTAAACTGTGATGGGATACTCTCTGCAGGCACCTTAGATTTTGTTAGGCGAGCCACTGTACTAAATAAGAACCTGAACAGTCTCAGCTCTAGTTTATCCCGAAGGTGTTCTATCGTTTTCAGGGAGGTTGTCAGGTCACTACTTGACTGTGCAGGACAGTCAAGTTCTTCCACACCAAACTCGCTCATCCATGTCTTTACGGACCTGTTCCCCAAACTGTTCCCACAAAGTTGGGAGCATTAAATTTTCCAAAACGTCGTTGGATGCTGAATGCCGTATGCTGATGCATTAAGAAGTTCCTTTCATTGGAAGTAAGGGGCCGAGCCCAGCTCCTGAAGAAACAACCTTACAACTGTTCCGATATGACTGCGGCTTGAGGAAAGCCTTCCCAGAAGATTTGAAGCTGTTATAGCTGCAAAGGGGGCGGGGCCAACATCATATTAAACCCTATGAATTAAGAATTGTATGTTAGTTAAGTTCATATGCATGTGAAGGCAGGCGAGCGAATACTTTTGGCAATACAGCATAAAAGAAAGAACTAAACCCGCATTAAGCTGCACATGATCAAGATCTATAAATTTTAGGTATCCTTATACTATAGGATCTTTTTTTTTTTCCCCCCCTCAACTTTTTTTCTCTATTGCAGCAAAGAAACTCCCCAAGAACGAGCCACAGGCGGCCGGAACGAACGCAGGCCGAAATCGAGGCGTGGACCTGGCGGAGACAGCGCAGCCTGCCAAAGGGCCATGCTGCAGCAACTAACCACCAAACTCACACATTCTCACCTCCCAACTAACTCTGCATCACTTCTGGACATGGGGCGCATCCTTCCAAACCTCGCTCCCTGTAACTGCTAAAGACTCTGTATAGCTCTGTTTCTAATACTTTTTGTTTTTCCTTTTTTTTTCTTTTTTTTTTAAAGCAAATATAAGTACTTCAGTATAATGGATGCATGTATCACTACAAAGCCTAAATACACATTTTTAACTTAACACAGGGGGACAGTTAATTAGGTCGAATGAGAAAGAAAGATCGTGAGCTTAATCGTGCGTGGGTGTGCGTGTGCGTGTGTGTGTGTGTGTGTGTGTGGTTATAGTGTAGTATTAAGGATGTGGAAGCACAGTAGCATGTCCTGGCTGGGTTTGGTGGCTGTTGAATGCTTGTATTTGCAGCTGAGTCGAGCTGTACGTGCAACTTTCAGTATGTTTGGGTGCCATAGTGGGGGAAATAAAGAAATCAATCAACTGTGAGGTCTGACCAATCGGAAACAAGTGATCACCGTAATACATGTGAATGGTGGAAAGAAGCTGATGTATTTTGCATGTTTTGACTGTTGATCTGGTAAAAAAAAACAAAAAAAAACTTTCCATCTTAAAAAAAATAACTCATTAACTAGTAAAGCATCCAAGAGTTTGTGAATCTACCTACTTGTAATATAGACTTTTTTTTTGGTGTCCAAGCAAAGTTTATCAATGGGAAGTTAATTCCCAGACATCTTTGCTGACTTTCAGTTAATTCAGCGCAGATATAAAAAAAATGTTAAATGAAGGTGAAATCAAACCTCTGCTTGTCCAAGCAATTTGTTGTGTAGAGAATGATGATCATTCTACCTAAGCGCTCACGGATGAGTCTAAGAATCCACTTCCACCTTGTCTCTTCTTTGAAACGATTAAAGTATTTGTGGCTGACGGCAGCCTCAGTGAATCTGTTACTGTTGTGGATGGGCAGCCCAGTCTGATCTCATCGTCGGACCTGATTCGAATGAACAAATGGGGTAGCGATTGCGTTCTATCCTCCTGTGTGGACTACTGTTGATGGAGTTGGTGTTACTTCCGTTAACACTAAAGAACAGCAGTGATAGCCTCCGTTCCCTCAGTCTCTTTCGTACACGTCACAAATAATTCTTCATCGCGCATGGCTGACGTGCATTATTGTGATGCAGTTTAGTACAGCTACAAAAACACAAGCTTTGAAGACTCTTTATTGATTTATCTTTGGAATATATTCTGGTCAATGAAGGCATTAGTGCCCAGTAGTAGAAAAATTTCGACGTCAAGGTAGAAACCCGGTATATCTTGCTATCTCCATCTTAAATACTACTATATGAACTGTTTGCCATGATGGACCGTATGTATGCACTTTTTTTCTTTTTTTTTTTTTTTTGTACAGTTCCCTTTACGTAATAGTTTTCCTTTCACAAATTGGCCAAATAATAATGTTTTGATGGTTGTCTTATTTTTCCTTGTATGTAGTGTTATTAACAAATCAACTTTACATTTAACCCATGGTCTGTCTAGTGCTTCTTTTGAGATGCTAAATGTTTTTTTTTTGTTTTTGTTTTTTTTCTATTGAAATACTATCAAGTTGCACAAAGTATAAGTTGTATTTTTAAATAAGTCATTATGAGATGATGCCTACCTGGTGTCTCTGCAGTGTGATCGAGCTAAAATGGACCACAGTGGGCTTGATTAGCAGTGCTGCTAAATTGCCGCAGGTAGCTGAGGTAATATATATTGGCAGCCAGTTGAGAGCCGAAAACGATTGAGTGATGTAACAGCATTAACACTGAGGGCCTGACTGTTTTTTTTAAATGTCCAGGTACTAGTTAATATTTCCAATAAAGGGGGTGAATTGTATATTGTTTATGTGGTGTGGATATTTTCTTCAGATCACCTTCTCACTTGGATTTGTCTGCTTATTTAAAGTAAAAATGGACAGTGCCGTTGCAACAAAACTAAACAATGTTCTTTTTGATCCGACAACCACAATTGCTGATGATACGAGTTCTTCATAGATGCCCTCTGCTTGGGCGCAGTCTTGGAGATCCTTCTAAAAGGATCATAAAATTGTGCAAACCCTTGACTACTCATTCTGCCTGTCTAGAGATCTTTTTGCTAAGAAGGGGCTTCTCGTATATCTCATAAGGTAGGACTTAAAGTAGGAAGGATAGTTTCTCACTTTGAGATACCACTCTAGAGCACATGGATCACATGCCAGTGGAGTCCAGACTTTCCAGGGGTACTTTCTTACTTGGAGATAAAGTTGTAGGGCACAGGGAACACTTACCACTGGAGGGCAGGTTCTAGGGGAATGGTTTCTCACTGTAGAGCTTCCGTGTAGAGCACAGGCATCACATGCCAATAATGGCCAGGCGTCAGAGATACGGTTTCTCACTTGGAGAGGTTATTCCACAGCATGTGGATCACATGCCACTGGAGTCCAGACTCTGGTGGAATGGTGTCTTACTTGGACTTGAGGTTGTAGGGCAAAGGAATCACTTGCCATTGGAGGCCAGGCTCTAGGGATGTTTCCTAAGTGTAGATCTAAGTGATGGTTTCTCACTTGGAGATGCCATTGTAGGGCATGTGGATCATGTGCCACTTGAGTGATGATGTTTCTGGTTTTCTCATTGTGGTTCTCAGTCATGACCATGGCCATTTTCTGTTAACTTTTTTTCTTTTTTTCTTTTTTGTTGCTTGTTTGACATGCAATCAAGATGTTGCTGTCTTCCTGCTGGACACCTCAATGAGCTGCTTTCCTAGACTGAAGTAAATGCTTTCCAGGTGACACCGTCAAAGAAGGGATTGCAAACTATACTCCTGATGACGGTTCCTTTTTAGTCCAAGAGTATAAAGAGCTATTCATATATACACAATACATATATATTGCAAAAGCAAAGCAATTGTGTTGCGGAAGCCCCATACAAGCCCTAGGTCCTGGTGTGTCACATATGTTCTTGGAAGTTAAGGATAGCAAAAGTGCATCAAAGTTATAATCAAAGGAAATTACACAATCCCCACTTTGTTTTGCAAACTGAAGTCCATTAGAAATACTTCAGAAATCAAGTCCAAGCCAAGAACTGGTCCAGTGAACAAAGAGCCTGCTATCCTCCTTCAGATTAGCCACCATTCATTTCAGACTTCAACAGGCCTGTGATTCAGGCGGGCCATGTTTTCCTTCTGCTTTTGAAGTCCTCAAGTGCCACTTGGATGGTTGTTGGCTGTTTACTCAACTCCCCTTAGCAACTGGTCTCCTTAGCAACTATGACAAATATGGGAACTGGGACAAAAGCTCTGCAGCTGGTTAACCAAAGCCGGCCAAAATCTAGCAGACAAATCAAATGCTTTGAGTGCTTTTAGGCATGATCAAGTATGAAATGCAATATTTCTTCCCTTTTTTTTTTCTTTTTCTTCTCTGTCTATTTTTCCTGTTTGGTGATTTCGGTCAGGCATATATCCAGTCGTAGTTGCATTCGGTTTTGATGGTGTTCAGGGAGATCATAACCCAAAACCGTAGTAAATTCAGTTCATTTTTATAGGGGGAAAAAAATTAAGGTAAATGCATCAGCAGTGAAATAATTGAAATGTATAACCTGGACATATTAAAATAGTTTGATGTGTGTTTGTGCATGTTGACCACTAGATGGCAGCACTAGTTTATGTAGACATGTCTTGCACCAACTACACATCCACATCCATTTTTTTTTCTGTACCACTTATCCTTTGTAAGGGGTGCAGGGGCAGGGGACTCGGGGTACAAGGCTTCCCCGCCATGGATGGGGTTGAAAACCTATCGCAGGGCACAAGTATATGATGCACCATAACAGTCTACTTGTTTCCAGATGCAGAATTTTATTTGACAATACTGTGCATGATGCTAAACCAGACTGAGACAGTGGTGTAGTTAATTTTTTATCTATTTATTTTATAATATAATTGTGTCCCATCAGGACTTTTGCATGCACAGGTTCCTCTGAGGATTTTGCGTGTTCGTTTGTACGTGCAGGACAGGTTCGACCCGATTTCCATCGTTCGATACGCCATCAGATTGTGCTGGTGATAATTTTGCATCTTCTACATGATCAGAACAACGAAGTGACGACTCGAATCGTGTCCTCTTATCTGTGTGGATCTGATGAGGCCCGGGCACGCTTCACTTGTCCCACCTGTCACCTGGAGTACCAAGATGATGCGTCACTGACAGTCCCATTAAGACCATAACTCGGCTGCTACATTCGTTACTGTCAATCGTCTCTCCTCTCGAAGGAGGAAAACCTGAGAGATGGTGATCGTGGTGGACCTAAATGTGTGTTCCTTACTCTGGGCAAGATGCAGTGAAATTTACCACACACTGCTATCACGATGCTTGAACTCTCTCATCACCCCATCTGTACACTCTGCTCAAACATCTCAACCTTCAACACTCTAAGGCTCTATGTTATACCGCCATCCGCGTTCCCAGCTTAATGAGAACCAGATCAGAACTGTGGATCCTCTGAGCCTTTCCTGGAGAACCTAGGGTACAAAGCATGGACACTAATGTCATTTAATCCAGTTCAGTCTTAATTGTAGAGGTCTAGAGTTTTATAGACTTATTATAGAATAAGCAAAGTAAGGGAAAATCTATTGCCTAAACAATGTGGACTTCGCGGTAATCGTTAAACAGTTGCACTTTTGACCTTATGGCACAGTTACAGAAAGGCTTTGTGTAAAGTCGCTCTATCCAGTTTGAGTCTGGCTCCTCTCGGGGTTTCTACCTCGTGTCATCTCGAGGAGTTTGCCACTCTCACCTCGGGCATGGTCGTTAGGGACAAATTTATAAAGCTGGGATATTGAAATTTACATCCCGAATTTTTATTGCTGTAAAGCTCCTATACAATTACAATGAAACTAAATTGAATTATCATTTAAATACAGTTAACCTAAAACTTCATTATAAACCCCTCGTGCTAATAAAAGTAAATAAAAAACCAAAGGCTTCATCAAATTTATTTTAGTGCCTGAAGTATTTGTACAGTGTTATATGCAGGCGTAGCTGCATTTCTGTATCTCGTACATCTACGTACCCTTACTAGGAACACTTGTGGACGTTCATTCATGCAGTTAAAGGTTACAGGGAGCACAGGTTCTCGGAAAGTCTAAGTGAATAAAGCAGTGCCAGTTTCATTTCTTTAGTATTTGTCTTGCAAATCCGCAAATTTTGACAAATCATTGTCAAAGATTGCACATTCGAGCACACAGTGAACTTACATTATGGTGAGTCCAACGCTGTCAAAAATCTTATGTGCTATCTACTTAAAACAAATATGGTAACACTATTGCACGTATTATTTTTAAGTATTTGCGGCTTGATTTTTTCCCCTAGCGGAATCTACTTGAATAAATCCTGTAAAACATCCTAAACATCCTACATGATGATTTTAACATTATTAGTGGAATAATCTTTTTTAGTTTAAGCAGATAAAACAAAAGGTACTTGTATGTATTAAGGAAAATTACTTAATATAAAAAACATTTTATAATGAAATGAATACATGATGCATTTTGGTGTTAAACATGCTTTTATTTCGTGTTTCACTGGTATTAAAATATTAAACACTGTGTAAAATAGTGTATATAACATTTACAGCAGTTTTAAGATCTGTAAAACAATTTGTAAAAC
>JAOVVB010000027.1:15223096-15233687 GCA_028570985.1 Heterobranchus longifilis | reverse complement strand
GAACTCTATTGTGTCAAGTGTATTTGCAAAACCCATCAAGCACCATGACCTCAGTCTTGCACCACCTATTTTTGCACTGCTGTAATTTTCAATGGCTATAACTTAAAATGTGCATGGAGTTCGCACGTTCTCCCTGTGCTTGGTGGGTTTCATCCGGATAATCCAGTTTCCTCCCACCATCCAATGAGATGCAGATTAGGCTAATTGGTGTTCCCAGACCATATTCATGTTTAAACAAAAAATCCAGTTATATTAAATTACTGAATTGCTGACTCCAATGGATTCCACCTTCTGTTGTAGAGCTTTATGTAAAGCCTTCACATAACACTACGTATGCTCTTCAGTCCCAGTGAGAGAATATGAGATCTAGCACTATAATACATTCTACAGTACATGGAAACAAGGGAAAAAACGTCAGATGCCTTTAGGTTACTAGTATGAACATATGATTTTAGGGTCTTTTAATGTGGATCACTCTTGTTCTATCTAGAACCATACACGTTTTCCTACCAGAAAGGGGTTCCAAGTGGAACATATAAGGCTAAGAGTCTTTATTGATAGTGTAACCATTAAATCATTTATTTCAATCAGTGTAGTTTTATGAAACTTTACCGTATATTTCCATTGGAGAATCGGAAACATATGTATGCACAAGCCGTTGTAGGGATAATTACTGGTTCTAGCTTTCTACAGCGGTCCTACAAGGGATCTTCAATGGTCTCATCCAGAGCAACACCAGACAAACCAAATTGAAAGTGGAAATCTGGCCATTTTTAGATTCTTTCAATTTTGTACACTCTAAGAGAATGTGTCTCTCAAATGGAAGTTCTATGTAAAACCCTAAAACAGCGTGCTTTCCTACAAGAACAGGTGCATCTCCGTTCACACTTATGATGGTCCCACCATGCCAACTCTTCCCTAGAGCGCAGAATGACGAGCACCAATTGGGTTCCCATTTGTGCCGTGGTGTTTAGCGGTATCTACCAGTTCTGCAGGTATTCTGTTGACGTCAGATGTCAGAAGTTTTTCCGAAGGGTTTGAGTGTTGCAGTCTATGGAGTCACCTTTCTAATCAGGTCATTCACATTCCTTCAGCAGATAGTAACTCACTCCCAAGAGAACTGTGGGGTCAAATTGAGACTGCAACCCTCTGTCAGCATGATCCATGAAATTGCTCCATTTCCTGCAGGAGATTCGTGTGATGCATCGCACGCCGCAGGCTTTCACAGCTCCAGGCTATCTAGCACAGAGAGTGCAATATGAGCAAAGAAAAAGCCAATCCTCCTGTGACAGAATGCTAATTACTAACTAAATTCCTCTTGATCAGAAGCTCGGGAATGACCGAAGCATCCATCCGTTTACTGGGAGGAATTTCTGCCGTCCTGTGTAGTTCCATTACAGTATATGCTGTATATTTTATTTCTTTATTTTTTTTCTACATTCTCTCGCTCAAGCACTTGAAAAGAAAGGTTTTCAAGCTCATCCGTTGAATGTTGCGTTGAGAGAAAATGTGCCGCAATGCACTCTCAAAGATAGAATTCTTTGCACTCAAGTGTGTCATTATGCAGCGCCGAGCCTGAAATGGTGACTAGTTGAGAAAGCTTTTAAAGTCAGAATTAATATAACAGAAGGCTGGAGGAATTTTCCATTGTTCGAATGCATTTCTTACGATTCAGAAGATACAGGTTAGAAATCATTAAGAAGGGGTCTTTACATAGCAAATGATCTTTACAAATTTTGGTCACATAAAAAAAAAAAAATTGTTACTTTTTGGTCAAAAACTGGAGCTTTCAACAGCTTTTTTTCTTCTTTTTCCATTTTTGTATTGTCCGGGGCTTAAACAAGACAATTAGATATTCCCCCTAATGTGACATCATATAGGAAGATACAGGTACCCTCCCCCAGCATGTTGCTCAGTCCTGTTGTTCTCTTAAGGGGGTGTGGTCTAATCTAAGGTGCTCATTTACATTAACACTAAAATAACACATAATTTAAAAGATTGAAGCAGACTTAGGTCTTTAGGTCTGTATTATATTTCAACTGGAGCATGAACACACCGAGACCTTTTTTTTGTTAACTTATAAAAAAAATAGTAAAATATGGGACCTTTAAGGGCTAACAGTACTGATCTACCTCTCATTTCTCCATTTTCTGCTTCTAAAGAGCCAGACTTTCCTGTATTTTTTTAATATACTCTTGAGGAATAGATCTCCAGGCTTCCTGAAGGACATTTTTGTCTCTCATTTTCAGTCCAATTGCTGTACCTGAGAAGATTGAGACTGTTTGAATGTGTTTTGTTTGTTACGCCAGGTGCAGAAGAATCAGGCGCAGATGATGACAGATGATCAGGCCGCTGAGATGTTGGAACAGACGAGAGGGGAAATGAGGTTGCTGCTGAGGGTGTTCTATAAACAAAGTTTAGAATTTTTAAATGGATTGCACTTTGCAGCTTGGTGCAGTAAAACATTTGTTCCCATTTCTTTAATGTAATCTAATACAAAGAAATGCAGAAAAAAAAAAAAATCCCCACCCCCCATCATTTCAAAGCAGCACTGTGTGCATATCCTGCAACATAAATATGAATGACACTGTGCTTGGTGCTATTTGGTTGGTTACTAATAAATAGACAACACAGATGGCCATTGTTACTGTATCCCCATGGCAGTTTTTAGACAGTGTTTAATACCAGAAAAAAAAAAAATGAATCAAACTCAACCATGAGGGGTAATGATCAAGTTTCAGTGTTAGCAAGAGAACTTCTTTCCTGGCTTACCTCCTGAATACGAATTAATGGAGACATTCGGTGCAAAAGTTCCAGAATGCAGTACAGCAGACACACTTGAGCTGATTAGTGATTTATGAGACGACGAGCAGGATTCCAGTGATGGCCAGATCAGCATGAGCTTTGAAGCTTTGAAAGTTGAGTGGGCAGATAAGGAGGTAAGAGAGCCGGACAGTTAAAAAGGGCTAAAGCCTTGATGCATTGCTGTCTTGAGATTGTAATGAAGCAAGGTTTAAATCTTCCTATCAAGCAGGCGAGTAAGGTAGAAAACCATTAACCAAGAGTTTTATTAGGATGCATCTTTTTATATACGACTGAAGATGATACATGGATTATATATAGATACAGATCAGAAGGTTGGTGGTTCGAGCCCCAGCTTTGCTAGGTTACCACTTTTGGGCCCTTAGGCAAGGCCCTTAATCCTGTCTGCTCCATGGATGCCATAAAATGGCTAACGCTGTGCTCTGACCCCAGCCTATTTAAAAAAAAAAAAAAAAAAAAAAAACTGGTATATTCAAATAAAAAAATTATTTAAATCATGCATGGTGGATTTTTATTTATAGGCTGCATTTAGCGGTCGCTCGAGCACTACAAATATACTTTTCACAAGTTGAAGTAAACATTTTCATGGTTAAGTGTGCACGTCGTATGAGAAGCTTTTTCTTTCGCATCAACAAAGAAGGCGCTGAGGATTTAGGCCGGAACTGGAAAATCACGAAAATTGGATTTCTGAGCGCCCGAAACCAGTAGAAGCTCGCTATCTGTAAAAGCTCAGGTCAGAGCTCTTAATTCAATTTGGTCTACCTAAAATGTTGCTTCCTCAGCTGGATAGGATTCAATTCAGAAATGTGTGCATATGTGTGTGTGTGCGTGTGTGTGTACACTGACAGCTTCCTGGAGCTGCAAAAAAAAAAAAAAGAAAAAAAAAAGAGAGAGCCCATCCCATATACAGATGTTGGTCATTATTAGTTCATAAATAAGTTATGGCCACATGACGGCGCCAGCAATCCCATTCAGCAACTCCCGCTCTATCTGCTTACCAGACTAACGTCTCGGCTATGCTTGGAGCGTGCACTAGCGAGACTTTCCCCCTCAGTCTCCTTCAGGCAGGGATAAGTCATAGTGGGAAATTTATACAAGACAAGGGAGAGAGTTCAAGTGTAGGTCCGTGGAGGGAACAGCTGAGTTCATTCAACACCTGGAGATTTTGACAACGAGCCTCACACTCGCTTCACTCAGGCTCCAGAGACCCAGCGGAGCGCTAGGGGTTTTAGAGGGTACACGTGGCATTGTTTTGGCTTGAATTATGGAATGCATGTTTATTGTCCTCTCACGTTTCATAATTAGGCAGAATTGATGCTCATTGCTGCTCATTTGCTCCTCATTTTCAATATATATATATTTTTTCTGCACCAGAATAAACAGAGCTGCTCTAATGTGGAAACTGGACACGTGGGGAGAGTTCCTAGCCGTCATTCATCAGTGGGGTTAATCCAAACATGATGTGAGTGTCTGTGCGCGTGTGTGTGTGTATGTAAATTTGTATAAAGTATTATTTCAGCATACACAAGCTTAGCAAAGTAAGATTTTATTTGAAATCTTGTTTTTTTTTTTCACATTAGTTTGATGAGATAGATGAGCTTTACCGTCCTTTTAACCTGTGTAGATTTTTGCATGGGTAGTTTCAAGGGATGTACAAACATGTACACACACACACATTTTACTTAGCAGGTAATAAATCAGCAGTAATTCACTTTTCAATCCATCGTCCATTCACACGACATCAATGCACGTGCGCACAAATAAATCACAACATACAGGAAGGAATAAACCAGGTTCTACTGATCTAAAGCACTGAAGACATCCACAGAAGGAAGGGCTTAAAGTGCAAACAGCTGAGCAGTAGAACTTATTTTCCCATACTTTCTCCTCTCTCTTCTCATACATAAAAATCTTTTTATATTTTTTTTGGACATGACAAAACCAAAAAAAAAAAAAAAAGAAAAAAAGAAAAAAATTCCTCCAACAATAAACCCCTAAATCCATTTCGAGCTTTGAATCAGTGTGTCATATGGTAATGACAATGCATAGTTACCTGGTTTGTCTTTTTCATTATTGCGGTATACTATCACACATCAGATCCGTACTGGATTATTTGTGTGATGATGGACAGAAAAAGGCAATAATCCACACTGGACTGGACCACAATTAAATTAGCGCTGAGATGGTGTGTCAGATTTAATCCGAAGTCACAGTTCGGAGGTCAGTAGGGAGCGAACAGTACCGGCGCATGGCTGGTCCTAATAGGCCCAGGTGCAGGGCGAAGAAGTGCTGTGGGGAGAGATTGAGTCTGGAAAAGGGATGGGTTATGGCTGGCACGAAGCGGGAACCCGGCGGCTGCTGCGGCAACGGCTGCCAAGTGAGAGGGTACTATTGCGGCGGTCAGCGTTTGGCCCATGTCCTTACTCAGAGGCAGCTTCACCGGCTGGGTAGAGAAAGATAGAGATGGAGAGAAAGATTTTTGTTAAATTTAAAGTCGTCATCTCTGATGCTCTAATTTCAATATAAGGCAAGAATGGAGGGGGAAAAAAAACGGTCACAGAATTGGCCTCTGTGGCACACCATCAATTTCCATTACTAACCAGTGTTGTTAATGCCTCCTGAAAAATTCGTCCTAAGAGACATCATTGTCTAATTTGCATATTTAGTAAATTGCCATGATCATTTTCACATCAAATCGTGTTACATAAAGAAAGATTTAAGGAATACGCTCAGAAATAAAGTTTTATTAAGAAATAATAAAAATATTTTAAATAAAGTCATCTATGTGTATATACTTAAAATACTTTGCAGCAGGCAAATAAAATAGTGAAACAGACATGAAGGAAACAGTTATAGATGAAATAACAGATTTATTTTACTGTCTAAGGATTGTCTATGATAGTGTTAAAAACAAACAATACAGAAATGTCTGAATGGGACAAACAGTGATAGTCATTGACTGGTTTTTGGCAAAAATAGTGATGATCAATGGTAATGCTGGACAATGTTTTTGTCCTTATGAACAATTGTGACTAGTGATGGTGTGTGAGTGAAATGATGATATGGGATTCGTTGTTGGAAACGATGGTGTTCTGTGATTGGTTGTTGGGAAACAATAATAATTTGTGATTTGGTATTGGGAAACAATGGCAATCTGTGATTGGTTATTGGGAACAATTGGGATTTTGTGATTGGGTATTAGGAATAATGATCTGTGATCGGTTGCTGGGAAACGATGGTAAGCCATGATTGGTAATTGGGAACAATGGTAATCAGTGATTGGTTACTGGGAAATAATAATATTCTGTGATTGGCTGCCGGGAAATGATGGTTTTTCCATGATTGGTTATTTGGAACAATGGCAACCTGTGACTGGTTACAGTGATCAGTCATTGGTTATTGGGAAACAATGGTAATCCATGACTGGTTACTGGGAACGAGTCTCTAAAGAGTCACCAGATCTAATGACAAACTCACTAAGACGGCAACAATAACATTAACATGCTCTATTTTGTTTTTGTTGAAATGGGGAATTCTTCAAATGTTCAAACGTACAAGGTTGTATTTACTAAGTAAAGTGACCATTCCAAACCATCTTGATGATCTTTTGTGCTGCGGGACTAAATCAGGCAATTCTAATTCATTCATGCAAATAAATACAGGTGCATCCCAGTATATATAAATCTTCTTCTTCTTCTTTGTCTTTCGGCTGTTCCCTTTCAGGGGTCGCCACAGCGAATCATCTGCCTCCATCCCAGTATATATAAATATATATCCCTAATAAACATATAGTCGCTGAAACATAAAAACGTGTTTATGAACGTAAGTGCTGTTTTGTGAATGTCTTCCTGTCAGCAAATAAACAGGCACTTCCATGTTTTATAGCCGCAGTGTTTGTTACTGGGAGTCTGGTGGGATTAACCGAAATCTGAGTCCATTTGGAAACTATGCTGAAAAACTTCATGGTTAATTTCATTACGTGCATCCTGGTCATTTGGGAACTGTATGTTTGTTTGAAAAGGCTGTCTCTCTAGCTAGCAATACTTTAGTCACGTGTTTGCCAAAAATAACAAAATCTCGTAACAGTCAGGGTCTACAATTAGTTCTGACAAATCAAAACGGTTAATTCATTATAGTAATCTGAACTCCAAAAAGGAAACTGCAGTAGAAAATCCAACATAAAGTGTGGTAGTAAGGTGTTACCCCATTACATGCGTCTTGGCACTGATTCTACAAGTCTCTGAGAGACGGTGCAGTCAATATCCTTCCTTTGATGGTTTGATGATGGTGGGGGAGAACGTGTTTAATAACTAGCTTTGAAACCTCTCACTGGTGTTCAACTGGGTTGTGATCTGGTCAGCGTAAAGGCCATAGCGTATGATTTTAATGCAAGTCAATGGGGAAAAAAAAAAAAAAGGATAGAAAAGGATGGCCTCAGCGCTACCAAGCTTCTAGAGAAGCTAAGCAGTGACCACTAGATTGATCTTGTAATTGGCGCCAAAACCTTGGTGCATGTTCATAATTAACAGTGCATGCATAAGTTCTGTTGTAGTCTTACTGGTTTTCCTGTTAGCTGTTTGGTCTGTCCTTTTGGGGTCTTGGTGTAGGGGCTGTACTTGGGCTTGGCCGGTTTTCCTGCCGCTCTGTCTTTATGGCGCCGGCTGCTGATGTGCTGAAAGTTGAGATATGCACGGTTACTGGGTTTGAGTTTCCAACCTTCTAATAGGAACACAGTTTTAGTCGATCAGTCATGGATTTTTCGTGTCTAACGTTTGCCCTGGAGCTACCGTCTTAGCTAATGTAGCTAAGTAATGGAGTAAATAAAACTGCATCCAGTTCCTCTGTAATGCAGTCAAGCAGATTTGCTGATTGCACCTTGGACAGACCAGACCAGAAGGAACTACAATCAGGAAATTAAAAGACAATAATCAGATTTTTAAAAGTCTGAAAAAGTTTTTGAAAATGAAAAACAAATTATTGACAGTACAGGGACGTTTTCTAAGAGGACATGTTGAACAATTATGGAAGGAGTCTCCAGTTACAGGGCTTTGTAATGAGGTTGGAGCTGAAATGTCTATTTGTCTAAGTTATAACATTTTCACAAATAATAAAAGTTAGAATAAATGCGAAAAGTACATCATTACTCAACAATTAATATATTATCTAGATCATATGTATTTAATTACTTTACAATGTGCTCTTAAATATCTAAAGATTCAGTTTTCTATAACAATCATTCTGCTTCACATTAACCTACTGTATTGTTGATGTTTTATAACAGCATGCATTAGATCAAGTGTTTTGTTCTTCACTTATTGTTTCATGCAGGATGGGATTAAACTTTGTAAATACAGATGATGCTGTTTTAATAATGAATCAGATTATGTATCCTAATAAAGCCATTCAAACTTCCCCTGGGGTACTAATCAGAAGGTCAGGGGTTCAAGGCCCTGCTCTGCCAAGTTGGACCCTTGAGCGAGGCCCTTAACATATCCCTAGCAAGAAAAAAATGTTTCTATATAGTAATGTATCTGAAACAAATAAATGCATATCGAAATCCATATTAATAATCACATATTTTAAACAACTTCTCTAATTTCTCCTTTTCCATCACAGGGATCTTCTGACCTGTTTGAGCTGCGTCTCGGAGTTGACACGGACGTCACATGTTTCACAGTGGAATGTCTTGTTCTGCAGTCCCGTCGATACAGCACTAGGCGACAGTAGCTTGTTTTTCACCCCTGGCCTGGGGAAGGACTTGATGGAGCCGTTCCCGTTCCGCGCTTCCAGCATGGTCTTGTGCTTGGTGCCTGAGGAACGAATCCAAAAACAGCACCGTTGTGTTATATGAAACACTACAGGACCATAAAGATGACATTCAAGAATCAGCTCTGAATTTTGGGAACGATTCTTTTTTTTCCCCTTTTCATGCATATTGGGACTTTGGCTATTTTGCTGCAGTGCGGTTCTCTCGGTAGAGCTATTGTGCTCAGATGCTACTGTTAGGTGGTGAAATCTCATTGGTGATTTAATACTATAAAGATGTGCGAAGACAGCTGCTGAGTGTTCATGTTATGGACAAATATTTCTACTAGATGACTCCATTCTGGCGCGGATTGTAGCTGTTCGTCTTTACAGACTATCCTGCTTATCGCCTCGGCAGCAGTCTGGAGAATATTGAGATGGAATATGTTTTCGTGCTTTGCTTTTTACATTACTGTCTTTGTGTCATAACGCACTGAGAAAATCATGTCGCGGCTTTTAACCCAAAATAATCAGATACCCTTCAGACAAAAAAGAAACTACGGAAGTCAAAATAAAAACTCTTTTAATCCTGGATATCTTGCATCAACTGCATCAATCTTAAACCACTTTCTGTTCACGTCCAAGATATCCTTTCACGCCCAACTTGATTTGCTGTAAATCATCTTATCTTACAGGATGACCTTTGGGATGGAAAGTAGAGAAACCTCTCTCTCTCTCTCTCTCTCTCTCTCTTACCGCTATTGTGAGCTTCGAGCTGGGACGCCGAGTTGACGGCGACTTTGCAAAGCGAGCAGTAAAGAAGACGCAAGGCTTTCTCCTCCTCCGTCTCCTTCTCGGCTTCGGGGTCCTGGGCTGCTCCAGAAGGGACGTCCGGACTCTGTCCTTCTGTTGAGGTAAACTCGGCCTCGGAGGAGGCCACGCTGGAGCCGCACTTTGCTGGAGATGGAGGAATCGCCGGCTGTAATGGATCAGGGATGGCTTCTGAAAACGGGATAGAGAGAAAGTACAAGGTTACCTTCCTGAACATCAACAAACCTTTGATGGTTTCAGATTTCGTCTGTTACATCATTTTGCAACGTTTTCCAATTGGTACTAGAAGATTTGGTTTGCAGGAACTATGGTGTACCATTAAAGGAATATAAGCAACATTGTGCTGATGTGCTGTTGATGTGGTGTTAATGATGTGTCATTACTACTGCTCTAGCTGAGTAGCTAGAAAATCTTCGACCCATTTGGTAGAAGTCTCTCTGTCAGTGTACATAAGCTGCCTTGAACAGTTCCCATTATTGTTTATAACGCTGAAAACACATGGTCACAGCATGAACACAGCTGCACACAACTGGCATGCGAACAGCACCACAGCTGAGGTTCCTATCACTTCCCAAGAGAGTGGGCGAAACGCAACTTTTGTTATTTTGTTATTTTAACATTTTTCCAAGTCACATATCGTCCAACTCACGGAATGTATCCAGAGACGCCCGGGATCTTTTAGAAAAAGCTCATAAATTATTGCACGGTGGTGACCGGTGTGTTGGAATGCGAACATGAGGCCTCATCTAGATCCCGTTCGGGTTTATTATTCTGAATTTTAATTTGGATAACTGATATACTTGGTCAGTCAATTGATCTTACATCATGATCTCTCAGCATGCACTACAGTTAAGCCATTCATGTTGTTTTGTTTGGTTTCACATCATATGCTTGAGATGGAATGCTTTCGTTTCTGTTCTAGTTCCGTCTCTGCCCTCCGTCTCCGTCCTTCTCTCGTCACTTGTATATACTTAAAATATCATGTACTAAGTCTTTTTTCCACTTTACTGTAGAGAAAATGTACCAAACAGTGCTTTTTGCATACAATTACACCCCTTGTTATAATAATAATAATAATTTTATATTGGGTTTATTGTAATCTTATGTATAATCTTCACGGTGGTGTAGTGGTTAGCACTGTCGCCTTGCACCTCCAGGGTCCGGGTTCGATTCCCAGCCAGGCTCGATTCCC
>JAOVVB010000027.1:15205057-15221920 GCA_028570985.1 Heterobranchus longifilis | reverse complement strand
GAACTTTCTCTCCTATTAGACCGGGCCGGCGCTCAATTTCCTCCTGCCCCACTCTGAAGACCCACACACACACACACACACACACACACACACAAACACAAGGCTGCTGTTCTGAGGCTTTAGTCGCCATACTTAGCATTCTGGTGATGCAGAGGAACACTTGTGTGCTTTCAAAGCCAAACACAGCATTTTTATTCTACATAATTTTTTTTTTTTAAAGAAAATTCAAAATAAGCTCAGAGCACAAATAGACACAAATGAAAACTGACTTAGTCAGTGGGACGACTGTAATATTGTTAATCAGAATGTAACCAAGTAGAGTCAGGGGGTGAGCATGGGATCATGAGAAAATCAACCAGCTGCTGAAGCCACTTAAACACACACACACACACACACACATGCACACAAAGACATTTTTATAACACTGTCAATTTCATTAATCTCTGAAACCTATTACTTGATATTTAACTAATCACGAGGGCACACGGTGGGAAGACGTGAAGACGTGAAGCCACGCTAACTCTTTAGCACACTTTTAAAGACTAAGGTGACTGACCTGAATATTTTTAGATGAGATAATTAATGCTTGTTATTCTTTATACGTTTCTTTTTTTTTTTTATTCTGAAATGTGAAACACTTCAGGAAAAAAAAAAAAACTGAGTTGTTGAATATTTCTGTTTATAGATGACTGACAGGTCTTAGTGTATTACAGTATGCAGCAGTTGGCGTTAATGAACTGTAAATCATAATCATCTCTTCTATGAGAAAAAGAAAAAACGTATCATAATATATGAAAGTATAAAGCATGTAGTATACAATGTCCCTACTGTACGTACAGATGAGTGGTTTCTGAATAGTGGCATAAGGACACGCAGACTTAAGAATTTTCGCTTTACGGATAGAAATTTATACAATATAATACGGGAGAACAAACCGAGTGAACCGAACCGAGAGATGTTCAAAACTTGTTCGCACCAAGCAAAGCGAGTTTACCAGGTTAAGTGAGGTTTAACGTCTATTTATTTCATACTTTTTTAAATATTTAGATTTCCCGCCTCAGTGAGAATGAAGTTCGCATGTTCTCCCCGTGTTTGGTGGGTTTCCTCCGGGTTCTCCGGTTTCCTCCCACAGTCCAAAGACATGCAGATTAGGCAAATTTGCATTCCCAAATTGCCCGTAGTGTGTGAGTGTATGTATATGTGTGTGCCCTGCGATGTATTGGCACCCTGTCCAGGCTGTACCCCGCCTCGTGCCCTAAGCCTCCTGGGATAGGCTCCAGGCCCCCCTGACCCTGAATATAGAATAAAGCGGTATAGACGGTGAGTGAGTGTAATCTTATAATGAGTATATAATCGAAAAACTTGAATATATTTAACTATACCCCCGATATGACTAAGACCGTGTGCATTAATTTTTATACATACATGTATGTATTATTCTAAGCTGTAGCTTTCAACTGGTGTATTTCATGCTGTTTTGGCGATGACTACCACAAAAAAAAAATGAATAAATAAAAATCACAGCAAGTGAAAATATTTGGAATCTGTTAAAATGTTCATTTACTCATTTATACCGCTTATCCTGTATACAGGGTGGCAGGGACCTGGGGCCTATCCCAGGAGGCTTGCATGTCTCCTGATCATGTCTGCATGTCTTTGGACTGTGGGAGTAAACCGGAATACCCGGAGGAAACCCACCAAGCGTGGGGAGAACACGGCGAGAACCCTGAAGGTGCGAAGCCATAGTGCTGACCACTACTAATCTTAATATAAGATTATTAAGCCTATGTCTAGTACTACTTTACTGAAACATTACACTTCCTGTTGTACTGTATTGAAAAATAATTCCGTTTCTTTATTCAAGATATTCTCGCTTTCTACAGTAAGATGATGGCTTTTTTGCAGGGCATGACTATGATTTTCTTGATAAAGCAGACGCTGGTTGAGTTTTCACACTTGCCTGTACTTACTTACTGATAACTTTTCCCCGTTTGCACCTCACAGATATAGTTGATTAGCTATAAGAATTGACGTTTCCATTATTTACTCGATTTGCAGAAACGCTGTAAGCTATGCAAACAGTCATACACTTTATAAATAAAGTATTCTTGTACATTACAGTATTATGTATTATGTAACTCCATGTCGTTGTAGATAATTATATAAAGATTGATCTTTTTGGGTGAGATAAAAGGTGAGGCAAGACTCTTTCATTTTTTGCAAGGGTTTTTACAAATCAATTCCCTTTAGAAATCTTTAGGCTAAACGCTGAACTCAGTAAATTAACCAAATACTAATACGGCTGATATTAACTGAAAGAAAACCTCTGACACAGCTACTGTTTTTTTTTTTTTTTTTTTTTGCATAATGCATCTGTGATTGCTGCCTCGGGCTACGGCAAATTACAAATGCTTTTAACTCATGCTGGGACACGCAGTAGTCTGACCTCTCCAACAACGCTGAAACTGTTCTAATTTACGGAACAAATTTCATATTATAGAGTGTATAGAGTTATTAAATATGAAACCTTGAATGGCCTTGTTCCCGTTCCAGGGTTATGGGAGGAAATATATGAATAAATGAAGAGTTTGACAGCAAAATGTGATGACTGCATTTTGGCAGTATTGAGATTTTTTTCTTTTTCTTTTTTTTTTTTAAGTAAAACTGTAAGTATTATAAGTATATTTGGTGCATGGGTTCACAAGGGTGTCACAAGGGTGTTAGAAATGCACAGGCACTAAAATCTTATGTCAAATTTGTTTTGGTTATTTCAGTGCGATTTTGCAAAACGCTCTAACTCCACCTGCCACGGTTTTGTGTCCCGATGGAGAAATTCAGCCTGCGGTTGTGCTCGTGGCCATGTGCAGTTTATCGTCAATAGTAGTGTTGGTTGAGTTTTTAATAACATAAAAACAGAGCAAACTCGTGCTTTGAGTCGGATATTATAGTGAGTCTCTGGCGGCAATGCGGAACGACGGAACCAGTGTTGAGTTTTGTCAACACTTTTCGATTATAAAGTTTGTTGAAGATCATAAGAAACAATACAAAAACTTTACTTTACAGTGTCATCAGCCTCTGTTTTTCTCCTCGGCTTTTGAGAATAGCATCTTACCAAAGTTACAGATATGTGCCGTATAAGGTCCGAGCAGACATCAACCAACTGGCAGACGCCCTTATCCACAGCAACTTACATTTTTACTTCATTATACATTTGACCAGTTCAGGGTTGAGGATTGAGGGCCTTGCTCAAGAGCCTAACTGTTGAACCTGGAAGCTTCCAAACTGTAGTCTAATGCTTTAACCACTGGGCTCCCCCTGACCCCAATACAGACCCAGTCTGTGGTCCCACAAGGTTATAATATCCCGTAAGAATTTTGACTATCGCGTGTTCTATAGTGTAAAACTGGTACTTTAGACGCTACCGTGGTAGGCACTGTAAAGTACTAGGGTAGATACTACTGTATATTACTTCAGTCAGTATTGTGGTAGTACAATGGTCTGTACCACAATACTTTTTGGTTACCACTGTAGCTTTGAAAGTTCAGCAGGTATCTAATGTATGTTAGATGTTATGGTATTTAATGAATGCTACATACTGTGCATACAATGGTTCCATTCCATATACAGTAAATATTACCATTATGGTACATGTATAACATATTTTGTCATTATCCTTGTAGGTGTTCCATAGTACCATACTACCAACATATATACCAACTTACACTATCAGTTAAAAGTTTGGACTCCATGGTCTTTTCCAATTTTTATGTCTTCCCACATTGTAAACCAATGCTGAAGGCGTCCAAAATATACAATAATCTCCTTTGAACAGTTGATATTGAGTGTCTTCGTGAGAGCCAGTTTCATCACAGTATTTGATGGGTTTTGCAAATACACTTGATAATACTGCTTTTGCACAAACAGTTCCAGAACAGCTGACCTACATGTGTTAAAATAACAACTGACTGTTGTTGCTGTTGTTGTAACTTCATTACCTAATGCCATATGTGTTATTTCATAGTTGTGAAATCGCCAGTATTGTTCTAGAGTGTAGAAAATAAATCACTAAACAAAAAAAACACTAAATTAGATAGTGTGTCCAAACTATACAGTACTATACAGTATGTACCATAGTAGAACCATTTACCGTGGTGTGTTTCATGTATTATATCCCATAAAATTAATAATGGGAATGGAGAATTCTTGATCAATGATCACAGTGTATACTCAGGCATACCAAAGACAACAGCATAGAGGACACATCTGATGTCTCTTGCACTCCCTGCTCAATTTTCTTTAATAAGTATTACTTTTGTAAACATTTAGTGCATCATGGCTCCCAAATGCAGCAAAACCAGCGTTTATACAGTGATTTTCAACAAAAATGTTTTGTTAGAGACAGCAATGTGGACAATAATTTGCCTGGCAGCACAATGGTTCAGTGGTAAGCGCTATCGCCTTGCACTGCCAGGGTCCGGGTTCGAATCCCACCTCCCACCCTGTGTGTGTCTGGAGTTTGCATGTTCTCCCAGTGCTTGGTGGGTTTCTTCTGGGTACTCCGGGTTTCCTCCCATAGTTAAAAGACATGCAGATTAGACTAATATTTTAATCCAGTTTATTCCATAAACTCTAATATTCCATCATCAGGTTTTCCCACATTATTGTTTTAACTTCTAAGTTTACACTTCTCCCTGCTTTTCTCTTGATTACGGGATAATCACTCACAGAGCCAGTGCTCTGAAAGCGGTCGTGTCAAATGTCAAGCCTGACGGCGCTGGCCGTCAATATAACCTAATGAGGCTGACAGCGCAATTAATTGCAGCTAAGATAAACCGCCATTGGTTCCTTTCTCCCAGAACGCACTGTGGCAGTGATCGATATCCCGCGAGACCCTGCACACCTTTTGTGCAGACATAACACAGAGGCAGGATCCACTCTCTCCATCTCAGGATTCAATCGATACTGAATTATGTCTTTCTATTTTGGCGAGCCATTAAGTGGCTCTCTTATTTATCTTTCAGCTCTTCTGGGCGATGTTTAAGAGAAGCGGTGCAAGGATGCTCGCCCATATTCGTCATATTGACTAAAAAATATCAGCATCTGTATACGGATAAATGAGCGACTAACGATGGAGACGTCTTGCAGTGGTGGGTGTTTGAACCTGCATGTTTTTTTAATGTTACTTTAAAATGGTGCAGTAATTTATTTAAGCACTTCGGGAACGCAAAATAGCTTGTGGAATGTGGTTACATTAGTAGAGAACATTATCCTTGCTTTTTTTTTTTGTTTCTCATAATCTTCATCACTCATTTAGAAAACTAATGAACTTCGAAGGGGTAACATGTCTTGCTTGGGTGAAGGACGAGAATTACGCAATTTTTGTACAAACCGATAAAGAATATCGTCCTCGTTCATGTCAAACCATGCGCAATTTGCTCACCCGAAAGAGTAATCTAAGAAGGCCAAATCAATCTCAAAGTATGCATCGCTAATCTTGAGTGTTCCCCCAGTCCAGTTAGTAACACTACCTTAGCCACAGGTGATTAGCTGGACAATTTGTCAGCAGTAACTGGAACTTCTGCTCTGCTGTTAAACCACATCATTGACTCGGACTATAAAAAGCACAGGTGTTCTTCTGCCTCTTCGCTGACTCCCGGACACCACGTGCTCATTCTTACCCTGAAATACATACTGACTAAGACTCATATGAGATTTGGACTCCAGGAAGCTTGCTAGATCTCAGCGAAAAACCTGATTTTTCTCCAAGGCTTTGTTTCCTGATAGAATGTAAGACTCGAGTGGGAACCGCTGATGGAGCTCTTTCATCAATGCCAAGGGATTTAGCTAAGAACAAGCATGCAGTCGCAGCACTCTGCAGCCTCAGCTACTGGGGTTACAGGAAATAGTACAGCTCTATTAGACTACGTATACTGTATATTTGACGGACATAGAGTTTGGTATTAAACTGTCACAACGCAAGTTGAGAAAAACCACGTCAGCAGTGCTTTTAGACACTTAATTCAGCAGCTTGGTTATGAAGTTTGGTTAAGAGTAGTCACTAGTCATACTAGTCACAAGGAGGTCAATTTTTACTCAGTGAGGTCAGGGGGAACAACTCCTTTGAAGGGCAAAAATTCAGTAGAAATAATGTATGTATTTTGACAAAAGAGAAACGATTAGATCAAGTGTTTACATGGCTAATATTTACCTCCATCCATCCGTCTAGGAACCTCTGTAGTCCAACTAGGGACCGTGGAGGACAATGGTGATTATTATCCGTGGTGGGACCTCCGGTCAACATTCACACGTGCACTCAAACACTACAGGCAATTTGAGAATGTCAAATCTGCATGTTTTTTGGACTGTGGGAGGAAACTGGAGTGCCCAGAGGAAACCCAACAAGTAAAGGGGGAGAACATGAAAACTTTATGCACACAGACCCGAGATGGGAATAGAAACAGGACCCTGGGGGTGCAAGGTGACAGTGTTAACCACTAAGCCACCATGCCAACATTATTTACGTACTGAATAGATTATCGAAGGTTTACACCTTTACCACTCTCAATCTTCCGATCCGGTCAGACTGTACGATCGGGGTGTTTCAAATCAAATCAGATCAGGTCAAACTTTTCTGGAATGCCATAAACCCCAACATCAGATCATAATGCTGCATGAATAATACACAGTGGTTGACACTTAAAGCACAGACCAGGTATCACGTGATGCTTTTCTGATAAATGAGAGAAATCAACAGAACCAATCAACGTATATTGACAGAATGTGCGGAGGAACCAGAACCAAAAGCACGACATAGCATGGCTCGTTTCAAAAAAAAAAAAAAAAAATGGAGAGTAGACTATGAAATCTAAACCATCAAAGATGAATCGAAAGATCAATATAACCAATTTGTCTCGATTGTTCCGAAACCGTGGCGGTAATAATAAGTAGTAATGTGAAGATTGATTAAAAACTGCTCCGAGTTTTTCATTAAAACATGAAATTCGCCTCCAGGTGGCGCAGTTGTAAAGTGCTCGCCCTATCATCCGGTGATCGCGAGTTCGATGCACGTGGTTCAGTGGAAGCAGGTGATAGACTTCAGCCCTCCCGACTGAGTGATATTTGTAGCTTAATGTGGGAGCCCGCTAGTGATGGGGAGGAATTGGACACAACTAAATTAGGGAGAAAATTGGGGAAAAATCCCCCCCAAAAATATACATTAAAAAAAACAAAAAACTTCAGACCTTGCCTTGAAGAAAATTTTACCCCTGGCATGACCAACAGTCTAACTTGGGTTTCCGTACTTACACAAATGTATTAGAAAAGGCTAACAATTCTTACTCATAAAAGTCAGCTGATTGAACAAGGAGCAGATAAAACGGAGACAGAATCCAGGAAAAATTGCTTCCAATGTTTTTTTTTCCAAATTCCACTGTTCCAATATTTTTTTTATAGTTGACATGAATGACTTGTTGAATGTCTGATCAGGGGATTTCGATCCAGGAACACTACGCTTGCCTAGAATTTCCCTGGTTGCTGTTTTATTATGTTTTGTGTTCTGTAGTTATGGAGCCCTTTTTGGTTTTTATGACACATAAAGCTTTGTTACGTGTTTCCCTTTACTTTTTTATTTTGGAAAATTTTGGTTTTACCAGCTTTGGAAAAAAAAAAAAAACCTTGACTTTTTGTCAATTGTTTTCTTACGTCTTTTGTTTTAATTTACGCAATTGGAATTTCAATCTGAGCCAACTTTCGGACCTGTTTTTTCCCCTATCAACGTGAGGAGTTAGGTTTCAAGACATTATAATTTGTTGTAGTGAGGCTTATTTGTGAATTATAGTCAAGCATTGTCAGGAATTGTAAATCTGAAATGCAAAAACAAATAGTCATGGAAATCTAGAACGAACTATAAAAACTTGTGAAGTTCTATATAAAGAAAACATCGACATTAAATATAAAAAGTCTGCACACCCCTGTTAAAATGCCAGGTTTTAAGCAATTAAGCAACTGCCAGAATTAAGCAATCACATTAAAACTTGGTAAATAGAAGTCAGTACACCTGCAATCATTTAAAGTGCCTCTGATTAACCCCAAATAACGTCAGCTGTTCTAGTAGGCTTTTCCTGACATTTTCCTAGTCACGTCTTACAGCAAAAGCCAAGTTCTGCAAAGAGCTTCCAAAAAAATCAGAGGGATCCCACTGTTAAAAGGTATCAGTCAGGAGAATGCTGCAAAAGAATTTCCAAGACATAGATATATCATGGAACACAGTGAAGACAGTCGTCATCAAGTGGAGAAAATATGGCCCAACGGTGACATTACCAAGAACTGGACGTCCCTCCAAAATTGATGAAAACACGAGAAGAAAACTGGTCAGGGAGGCTGCCGAGAGGCCTACAGCAACAATAACGGAGCTGCAGGAATTTCTGGCAAGTACTGGCTGTGTAGTACATGTGACAACAATCTGCAGTATTTTTCATATGTCTGGACTATGAGGTAGAGTGACGAAAAACATCCAAGCCTGGCAAAATTTTTGCAAACACACATTGGAAGTCTTCCAAAAGCATGTGGAAAATGTGTTATGGTCTGATGAAAACAAGGTTAAACTTTTTGACTTTGTATCTATACATCAACAATAGAACATCATTCCCACAGTGAAGCATGGTGGTGGAGGCATCATGATTTGGAGCGTTTTTGCAGAAAAAAGAACACGTCAAGATGTGCCAATGCGATAGACTCCTACCCAAAAAGACTAAGTGTTGTAAATACAATTAAAAGGTGCTTCAAGAAGAAAATATTAGTTTAAGAGTGTGCATACGTAAAATCAATAAAATCAGTTTTTTCCATAAACGATTTGAGTTTATTTTTCAATTAAGCTGTACAGGTTAGAAGTCACCTTAAAGGTGGAAAAAGAAAAATCCTGGGGGTTTGTTCACGATTTCGAATGTTTTAAATAATTTCAGCCTTAACGTTGGAGGGAAGAAAAAAAAAGTCAAGAAAGCAGTGTTACATAAATGTTCGACCCTAATTTATCCCAATTATCTACAGCATCCACAGTTCCACAGGAGACAGACTGACACAGACTGACCTAATTAGCTTAAGAAAAAAAAAAAGAAAAAAGGCATAATCGCAGGTGTTCTTGCATAAGACTGGCTCGACATGAGCTCGCTTCCTCTATAAATCAATCAGCGAGCCATTCTGCCTTTGAAAACAAGTGATTAAGGGCTGCGCGGCGAAGGACGAGGGCAGCTTTGATTCTCTGTCACTCAGACGCTAATCCATAATCCGCAGATCCACACTGACCTGCAACAGCACGGAACGGAAGGGAGAAGGCGAACGAGAGAGTGAAAGAACTCGCTCCTCCTCATTAATGTCCATAATGACTGTGATCAATCTTCCAGTCATCTCGAGAACACACACACACACACACACACACACACACACACACACAGGATGAAGGACGGAGCTAAATGAGACAGTGAGACACACCGGTCCTGTGCCCTGCTTCATTTACAAGTTTATCCTCACTGTCCTTTCTGGGGAAAAAAAAAGGGGGCAAGCTGTCAGTCTCATCGCTTTAATTACAGTACGTCGTATTAAAATCTCCTCTGTCTTCGTTAGTATGCGCGGTACTCCACAATTCCCTCGAGTTCTGATTATGTTTCCTCCGTGATGCTGGATTAATACATTTAATTAAAATGATTAGAACCCAATATGTGTTGCCGTGAAGGCAGGCCCAGGAAGTCCTCCTTCCTCTCAAATAAGTGTCGAAAAAGGAGATTTGATCACCTTTTTTCTGTTCCCTTAATTTCTGATATAGATGTCCGTGTAGGTTTAGGAACACATCCAAGCATGCCTGTTCATACAGCTCACCATAAATTCTAGTGACGGAATCACCAGGGGCCACACGATACGATATTATCACGGTGCCGATTTCAGTTTTATTGCGATTCTTGCGAGTATCACAATTTTATTAATATCCCGATTTGATTTTCTAACTTTTTTTTCTTAGATTTTGTCCCAATCCTAAGCAAACTTTGCAAATAATTTGCTCCTCCCACATGGGACTCAGTGCTGCCTGCTAATCTGTAAATAATGTGGAACACCAGCTGTAGGATTATAGAGGAATAAAAAAAAAAAAAATTCAGATTTTTCCACCTAAAATGCAAAAATATCTAAATAAAAAATGAAGTTTTGGCGATAAGATCTGTTCTGTGAAAGACACAGATACTGCAGTACAGTAATTTGGGAGCTAAGATGCACCTTGTGCATCCATGTCTCTTGCTTTATTTCTTTATAGAATCCCCTGCTACATTAATCCAGTGCTTCATTAGTGCTTGGATACCATCAGAGCAGACAGTTCTCTCAGGATGCCAGAGCTACCTGCTTGAACCTCTGAAACCCCGGCCTCCCAGGAACTCCTTTAATGGCCCAAACATTTGAAAATGGCTCGAAGCGAGGTCAGGGCCGTCAGGAAAGGTGCGTCTTTTCTGCAAGCTGGCGACAAAGTTACAGTATCAGCCGAATTTCAAAGATCAAGCGTTCCACTCGCTGAATGTTCACGGGAAGGACTGCAACGGGCTCCGAGCCACCTCGGATGTAACAGATGTAAGGCCTTCTTTAAAACGTTTGCACCGTTCAAATGTTTTACTGCGGCCTCATCACCGTACTGTGCTTGAAGTCTTCTGTAAATGTCAATCAGATATACGCCTTCTTTCAAGAGAAATTTCTTCTTTGCGCACAAGTCCGCTTTCACTCAAATGCCCCTCATATATTACAACAATCGTCCAATAAAGGATTCCTTGACCAGAACTGGAACAGAACTGGAGAGCTAAATTTCCTGTCAGAGCTTTGGCTTTTGGTGCTGACTGTGCAACATTCATTTGTCTAAAATATTTACCAGATGTACATCTTTGAAGAAAAAGAAGCTGTCAAATGAACTGCACAGTTTCAACGCCAAACCCTCCAAATCAGCCAAGACATGTTTGATTACTGGAACTTAAACCAGAGCTACAGGAGGAATATATAATCATCAAGATTTAGGCCACGCCTCCTAACTCAGTAAGTCTGAAACTGTGACTATTTCTGTAAAGTTTCAACTTTATTGTGCTGCACAATGACGCAAAGAAGCGCAATTCAGACCCCAAATATGTCTTGGTTAAAATGCAAAATTAAATCCAACTATCCATCCATTTTCAGTACTGCTTGTCCTTTGTGGAGTTGTAGAGGTCCTGGGGCTTATCCCAGGGACGACGCCACGTCATCACAGAGTATATGCATTCACACACACACACACACACACACACATACCCAGTCATACACGAAACGCAGTCTGGAAATGACAGGGCATGTCTTTGGACTGTCGGAGGAAACCAGAGTAGCCGGAGGAAACCCACAGAGCATGGGGTGAAGATGAAAACTCGGGGGACGAGATTCTAACCCCCAACCCTGGAGGTACGAGGCAAGACCTTCTAAATAAAGATTTTGACAGAAATGTGGCACTAGGACCAACATACAACTGTTGAACAACAAGCTGAAAGTTGCCTCTCATGTCTTTGCTCGCTCTCAATCGAAACCCCTTTCTATCTTTCTCATTATTCTCCATCTCTCTCTCTCTCTCTCTCACTTTCCCTCTGTATTGTACAGCTGTCAGAGCTGGCGTTGCTCCCTTGACAATCTGCTCTTTAATAGCTAATATCAGGGTACATTTCCTGCGGCACTGGAGTGGAACTGAGGGATGGCGACAGGGCTGTGGGCACATCTCTCTGACACACACTCACACACTCACATACAGAGAGAGAGAGAGAGAGAGAGAGAGAGATAGAGAAAGCGCAGACGGCTGCTGACTCATCTTCTAATCTATAGCAACAACCTTGCTGTCCTCTGTGCATCGCACTGGAACTGGAAGGCACACACACACACACACACACACACACACACACACACACACACACAAACACATATATACACACACAAATTTTGCTTATACACACTCTTCGCACTCCGTTTATGTGTTTAAAAGTCGGAGCTCCCGCAGCAATAACTGTTTTCGTTTCCTCGGTGAGAAAATAAGAGCGGAGCGTTTGGCTCGGATTTGAACGACGTGAACTTAAATAACAACAATAAAAAAAAAAATCGTATTCTAATCGTATTCGTATTCTTTTAATTAAATGGGTTTTGCACCTGGCGGCTCATTTAGAGAACATCCATAAATTATCTTTATTTCACGCAGATGCGAATGGAAAGGTATTTATATACTTGGCATGGGTACTGCCCATGTTAACATTGTACTCAAACATTTCTACACTTTGTAGTTTATTACACAAAGAAAAAACGGAAAATAAAACATACTTTCTGACATTGGTCATTGGTAGTTCAGTGATAGGACACTGGTATGTCTTGGGTCGAGGCCAGACGTTGGTTCCCTGCCAATACACCAAAACCCAACACAAGTCAGTGCTGGTCCCTAGGGCTGGATGTGCCAAATCAAAATACACAGAAAACGTTTTTTACCCCCAAAGAAAAGCAGCAAGAAGAGGAACCTTTTAGAACTTCACAAACTTGGCTCGGAAACGTCCAGAGGAAGCAAGTTTGATCCCGACTGATGCCACAGCCATCTGTAGCTGGGAGTCTAGGGAGCAGATTGGCAGTGCTCTCTCAGGGAGAGAGGAGGCCTGGCATACCCGCACTCCCAAATCACTCATAGCAACATTAGTGGATCGTGGGTGTCACACGGCCCGACCATGTGAAAGTCTTTGCCCTCCCTGGTTGGTAGTTGTTGCCTTGAGGGCTACGACCAAATTAGAGAGCAAATCAGGCAAAACTGCCCCCTAACAAATAAAAAAAAAAAATAATAATATACAATATTAGATATTTCCATCCATCCATGAACCCCCAAGTCCAACTAGGGACTGTGGTGGCCAATGGTAACCATTGTATTTATTCCCATTTTGTATGACCGTGGCAGGACCTCCGCACACATTTGGAAACGCCAATTAGCCTAATCTGCATGTCTTTCGACTGTGAGAGGAAACCAGAGAACCCGGAGGAAACCCGCCAAGCGTGGGGAGAAGATGCAAACTCCATGCACAACCGTAGCAGGAATCGAACCCAGGACCTGGAGGTGTAAAGCGACAGTGCTAACCACTAAGCCACCCTGCCGTCATTATATATAGGTACTAGATATTAGATATGAGATGTTTATAGTATTAGACATTTGAAATAAGAATGTCTTTTTTTCTTTCCCATATTTTTCTTTTTTCTTTTGTGTTATTACAAATTCATACAGCATGATGTATCTAATAAAAAAAATAATAATAATAAATGAAAAATTTGGCCATCAAGAAGTGTGTTAAGTGACGATTTATAGTTATTTTTCATTTGTATTTTTATTATTATTATCATTTTCATTTAGTTTAATAAATAAGATAGTGGTGAAGTGGTTAGCACTGTGGCCTTGCACCTCCAGGGTCGGGGTTTGATTTGAGTTTGCATGTTCTCCCCGTGCTTGGTGGGTTTCCTCCAGGTTCGCCGGTTTCCAAACTGATGTTCCCCAAATTATCTGTAGTGTGTAAATGACAATCGGGTGTCGAGCTAGCAACTCAAACCCTTAAATAACTGCCATATATCTCCAGGGTGGGGTGGACCTCTCTTGCACCATGCGCCCGATTTAAGTCCCGTTTCCATGGCTTAATCATTACAAATGGACTATAAAACATTAGTAAGCAGCAATGTTTGTCTAAGAATATTTTCCTTACGCCTGTGCTTGAAAGTAGTATAAAGGGCGTAAACACTGCACTTAGAGTTAGACATGTATACACAAATTTTTGGAAAACACAAGGATGTGTTTTTTTCAGGAGGTGGTGCTTGCATCTTTATAAAGGAACACTGTCTTGTTGTTTGGTTTGGTTTTGGAGAAGACAGAAGGATTTCAGCCACTGCAGAAAATGAGCCAAGAAACTGTTAAAATGTTTTAGAGCTGATTCACCCAATCACAGTCTGTGCTCATGCATTAAGTTTGACATTTTCATGAGAACTCTTTGTACGGAATCTGCTATAAATGAAACGATTTTAAATATTTAATCAAAGCCTTTGATTTATGCTTGTTTTGCTTTTTTCGTCTCGCCTAAATTTTTACTGCTTTATTTCTCTAAACACGCTGCATGTTTCACGCTGGTAATGACCTACGCTTTCTCTTCCAGAGAACAAAACGTAAACTCGAGGAGGTTTTTCAAAACCATTAAAAAAAGATGGGAAAAGGGCTTCAGTACAAGCTGGTGTAGAACTCAGGCCACATGTAGTGTGCCTCCACAGCGACCCTCTAGTAGTAAAATATATATATAGATATATGTGCTGCTGTGATGAAAGAAATGTGATTAAGGAGAGGTGTAAATTGGTCTTCCTCGTTTGAATGTAATACTATCCATTTGTGCTTACTTTTATTTAAATAGACAAAAAGGCAATTCCATTAGTAGCACTTCCTGTTTCTGCACAGGTTCACCTGTTTGATGAACAGTCTACAGGCAGGTCAGAATTGTCTTTCGGAGTTCTGTTTAGCCATCGCTTCCTAAGCCAATCCTGTACTGGTGACCTCTGACTCTTTGTCCGAAGAGGATCCGCAGCCGGAGGCCTAGAGAGAGCTGATTGGCCGAGCTCTCTCAGTGGGGAGGGATGAGAAGTACTCGGTGCTCCCACATTAATCACGGCTCTACAGCCAATCGGGGACGTCTGTGAGCTCATGCAAGCGGAAGGAGCGGATAGCGCTGTCCTCCGTGTGTGTTACGCCGCCCCCAATGGTGCGCAAGAAAAGCAAGGTTGTTATTATTACTATTATGCAAATTAGCTCAAAATTGAAAAAGGTGGAGCTGAATAACCCGACACCCAACATCCAATGACCTAGGTCTCGGTCTGTACGCTTCATTTTAGAGAAGAAAAAGAAAAAGAAAAGGCCAGCCCGAAACAATAAACCTCCGGCGCTTTGTTCACGCAACGTGAAACCCACTAAATATAAATGTTAGCCCTGCACCGGTGACCTCTGACCCTGTCTACTCTCTGCTTTTTATTCCTGTCCCTGGCCAAGTGCCAATCTGACTTCAGCTAATTCGCCTTTCTGCCGCCACCGCTATTCATCTCTGTCACCTCTGCGCATTAATATTCATCAGCGACTGGCATTCTGACAAACAAATGTGTGCGCCGCTGAGGCTGGAGAGGAGAGAAGTGGGGGATCATCTGGCTTGAGGCACGCCTGCTTTTCCCTGCCAGCTGTGTGCCATCCTGTACACCGTGCGCTTTCGAGCTGTGTGCCCTCTTTTGTTTAGAGCTCTTATTAACAGGAGCGCCAGCGACGGCTGCAGGTGATAAATGGAGAGACGCTTTCGCTTCGCATGCTGGGAGAACGGTGTTCAGCATATCAAATATATTACAGAGAAGAGAAGAGCAAGCCAGGACAAGATAAGACAAGAAGATGATAGAAGAAGCAATAAGAGAAGGGAAGAGAGGAGAAGTGAGGAGAAAATAAGAGATGGGAACAGAGGACAAGAAATGAGAGAAGAGGAGAAAAGATGAGAAGAGAAAAGAAGAGAAGAAATGAGGTGAGAACAAATAAGACAGAGGACAAGAGATGAGAAGAAATGAGAAAAGAAGACAATAGAGAATAGGGACAAAGAACAGAGAAAAAAGAAGAAAGAGAAAAGAAGAGAAAAGGACAAAAGAGAGGAGATTAAATGAGATGAGAAGTGATGCAAAGAGAACAGCACGAAAAATAGATAAGTAGGGATGAGAAGGGATACGAAAATAAGAGATGAGATGAGAACAGAACAGAAGAGAAACGATGTAAAAAGAGAAGGGATGAGAAGAGAAGAGCGAAGAGAGGACAAGAGAGGAGAACACGAGATACAAGAAGAAATTAAAAGGAAAAAAGGGGAGTAAACTTCAGTAATTGTTGGCATAGGATATGTGGTAGAAGAAGAAGTTGTCTTATTGCCCGCTCATGGAGAGGAACCTGAGGAACTTTAGATGATTCTAACTGATACTCCCTTACACTTCTGCTGCCGTCTCTCCTCTTCGTCTTCTTCAGATCCAAACTGCATCAGATTAAACTTCCAGTTTGGACTCGAGTTCTGACGAGCAGGATGTTGTTAACGCAAACTAATTTACGACCTCGAGTAGATTTCATCCAGAAACTGCAGCCTAACACCTCTCCCATAAAAAGCGCCATCAAACTGTTGCAGGTGTTCAAGCAGAAATAGACGTTGTCAGAGAATGAGATGGAGCTCTCAAGCCTGAACGGGCAGATCAAAAAAACACAACGCGCAGTAAATTACGGCTCTAGAACCAGTTCCAGACACATGCTGCGTGTTGCAAAGTTCCCGAAAAGTGCTTACGTACACAGTTTCGGTCCAGGGAGCTTAGCGTGATCCAGCTGGGGCACAACGCCAACCTGAGATTTATGAATAAAGCCCGATGTAAAGGGGCCGTCTGGGTAGAGTTTTGAAAAAAAAATGGAATTCGGCATAATTGCATGAAGAACCTGGTTGGCCCAGTGTGTGAGGAGCGTGTTTATATATAGAGTATTATTAAATATAGACAATGCTTTACTTAAAATCCTGTTTCTACTGTAACAGCAAATGGAATCGTAAGCCATTTCAAAAAGCACAAAGGATTATGTGGGATTTATCTCAAGGAACGCCAACTCTGCCCCACACATTACCACCGTATTACACTACATAAGCACTGGCTCGTGAAGTGTGTCAGGTTTGATTGGGCAGTGGTGGCTCAGAGGGTTAAGGCGCTGGGTTACTGATCGGAAGATCGGCGGTTCGATCCCCAGCTCCACCAGGTTGCCACTGTTGGGCCCTTGAGCAAGGC
>JAOVVB010000027.1:15175189-15191609 GCA_028570985.1 Heterobranchus longifilis | reverse complement strand
CCGGATGACATTAAGTCGCTAAACTCCATCATCAAGTTCACGCATGCAGATTGAAACAGATATTTACAAAGAGGATTCCTGGACTGTGAGATAAGACTTTCACAGTATCATTAGCTCCATAGCTTCAGTCCAAAACTAAAGTGAAGTGAATATCAAATACCAGACATGTCTTGCTTGATCCACTACATTTGGCTTAAAGAGAAAATTAGATGAATTCGATTCGTCATTACGGCATTTCTTTATCCATGTCCCTCGGCTTGTTATTTGATTCTCTTCCGCTCTGGGTAAAAGTGTCTGCTGAATGAATAAATGCGGAACATCATCATGTACTGCAGGCATATTCCATTTCATAAGTAATATAGAATCATTTATTCGTTTCATATCACGTCTCATCCTGAATGAAAGTGCACCTGGCCACTCAGCGAGAGCCGTTCGGGTTTTAATGGGAAACCGAAACACTCCGCAGGTGCCTGTTTGCGGTGATAAGCTTCCGTCGTGCGAGACGAAATGGTGGTGATGTTCTCACTCATTGCTCCCACTGCTGCCAAACTGCAATCGTCCTGCTCGTAATTTTGGCCTCTAACAGCCGTCAGCCTCCTTCTTTAAACTTGTCAGATGCGATCGGGGTGAGGACAGGAGGTCGAGCATGTCCTGTCCTAATGTGAACGTGACGGATTTGGGGATTGATCATTTTACAGCGTTAAAGGAATAACCCACCCTGAACTAATCGCATGCTAATATTTAGGTTAAACATGTGAGCTTTGATGGAATATAAGATCCAATTCAGGGTGGACATTTTTTTAATTTAAACTTCTTTCAGCTAACCATCCATGCATCATCTATACCACTTTTCCTATGAAGGGTTCCAGTGGGGTCTGAAGTCTTTGCCAGGCAACTTGGGGTACAAGGTGCGGTATGTCCTGGATGGGGTCCATTACAGTGCACAAGTACACACACACACACACACACACCCAATCATACATTACGGGAAATATGGAAATTATCCTACGCCACATGTCTTTTTTTTTTTTTCTTCCCCCCGATTTTTCTCCCTAATTTAGTCGTGTCCAATTCCTCCCCGTCACTAGGGGGCGCCCACCTTAAGGCTACTACTACCACCCAGTCGGGAGGGCCGAAGACTATCCCGTGTTTCCCCCGAACCACGTGACGACAAGATATTTCTTTAAAAACCAACTGTTTGCTGCGTTTCAGGTTCAACTCGTCCTTCATTCTCATCCAGATCCACCTTAAAATCGCACCCTTTTAGCACACCGGCTAGAGCGGATATCATGTGGATCACTATCAAATTGATTAATCAGTTTCAGTCGGGGAGCAGCGTTAATAGGATGCTAAAAGCAGCTCATATTGGAACCATATGGCTTTCTGTGAAACGAGCTACAGACTCTTAAAGAAAAAAAAGGGTTACATGATAAAAGAGCCACATAAATCCCCAGCACGGCTTCAAACGATTCAGAGACAGAATGGTAAATCTGCGGAGGAGCATGAGGAAGCAGCACGGGCCAGACGCATTCTGAGGAACGGGAATTATCTTAAAAAGGGGGGATTAATATGGATGGAGTGAGTAAGAGAAAAAAAACAAAAACAGAGATAAAGAGAAAGGGAGAGAGAAACGGATAGATAGAGTGACTGTGGGAGGGAGAAAAGGAACATCTGTAAGGAGCAAGAGCGTGAGAATGCCTATGTATCCTGACGTTTACCCCAAACATGTCGTCTTTCTTCTTTTTTTGCGAGTAAACAGATAAATTCCGGATTTTTGTATCTTGATCATCCCGATTTCGCTAGCTAGCCTGGTGTACAGTTTAAAAGTTTTTTAAGTCTGTGATAAAGCAAAAGCTAAAAAGCCAACTAGGAAATGTAGAGGCAGCGCAAGCTAGCAACTATAGTGGCGTAATGGATCAGAGTGGATCTGAGATCTGTATGGATCGGTTCGGCTCATGTGAACCATGAATTGCGAAGTTTATCCATCATAGTGTGAAATAAAATTGAAAAAGGTTCCTTATGGTATTATATTCGGGCTCATTCATGAACAAAAAAACAAACTGCACAGTTGATAGATCAGAGTTGCCAGATAATACTGAATCAAATCCCCCTACTACAGAAAAACTATCATATCAGTGAGTTAAAATATCTTCAGTCGAATTCATCTGTAATTCTCCTAATATAAAATGATAAGCGCCCAAAGATAAGATAATTCAGCTTAGGTCTAGATCAATTTTTCTTACATTTTTTAAAACTGTTTTATTGTTCTCGGTGCAAAAAACTCCTAACACCTTAGCAAGCAAAATATTCCTAAATCTAGCCTAACCTATTTATATATTTTTTAAATAATCCGATATAAGATTTTTCATCTTATTTCTTGAGAAATGTTACTAAAATTGCAAGCGAACTTGACGGCACGTTGGTTAAGTGGTTCTCCCTGTGCTTGGTGGGTTTCCTCCCACAGTCAAAAGACATGCAGATTAGGCTAACTGGCGTTCCCAAATTGTCTGTAGTATGTGAATGTTGACCGGAGGTCCCACCACAGTCATAAAAAATGGGAATAAATACAATGGTCACCGTTGGCCTCCACAGTCCCTAGTTCGACTAAACAGGTTTCTAGAGGATGAATGGATTTTAAGAACTTATAGGTAGGTTTGGCTAGATTTAAGAATATTCCACTTGTTAAAATGCCATTTTTTGCAGTGCTATTGGCGGTTCATTGGACTTCTTTCAACAAATAAAGGCTTCAAAATGACCTGCAAATACAGCAAGACATTTTCACTTAAAAATCGTAACATTTCTCTAGGCATAAGCTTAATAATCTGTGCACATACGTTAATAATATAAAAAAAAAAAATTGACCAAAAATCCTGATACGATCCAAGCCGTGAGATTTGTGATCAAATGCAGCTCTTCTAAAATTGCAAGGACTATTGCAAAAGAAACTACATTCTTAATTCCGTATATGGGAAATGGAAAAGTGTAGCGCCACTTTGGAAAACAAGATTTAAGAACCTTTGTACTTAAAACTTTAGAGTTGAGCAAAAACTGAACTTGCACGGGTTCTATCATGTGAACACACAAATGTTGCATCGCAATTTATTAACTTGAAAAATGATTGGTTGTTCATATGGAACCCTCTTTGACACACCTGCTGAAAGTGATGTCATCCAAAGAAAGCATACATCTGACAAGTAAAAAGCTGAAATCATGCCAAGGCTGAGCTCTCATTTAATTAAATTGCTCTAACCTGCAATTACATTGAATTTTTTTTTTCTTTCAAAAAATCCTCATAAACCTTAGCCAGAAGCTCTAGTGTAAATTTAAACCTATAACCATGAAAGTTATTATTGCCTATAAACAACGTCAATACGTTCTTTGGTTGGAAAGATCAGAAACCAATCCAACAAAGAGCTGAAATGTTACTGTACATATTCAAGTAACCAGGCGAAATCAGAATGTGAATAAAATTAAACCGTTTTCTTTCCTTTTTTTTGGACCAGATAGAGTGATCCACGGCTGCAAAGAGCTCCAGGAGACCACATTTTAAAAATGCATGAGCTGTAAATATTGCAAATTAAGGTTAAACAAACTTCGTGCGAGCGCTAGATGTGCAATTAACTCTTTTTAATAGATGTGAGTAATAAAAGAACCCTGCCTCAGGCATCTCTGAGTTTTTATTCCTGCCACTGAAAGTGAAGGCCGTCTTTTCAGGTATGAATGAAGCGGAGCTGAAGCACGAGGGACGGCATTAATCAGCGTTAACCTTCTAATGTAGCAGAGGTGAATTGCAGAGGTAGTCTAAGGTAATATGGCATTAAAAATGTACCAGTGAAAGTCTTTATTTAAGTGAAAGTAATTATTTATCACCTCGCATTTGGTATAAAACGAAAACCCTGACAGATAAACAGCATCCCTGAAGGTTGTATCTTTATAATTAAGAACTGAGAATAATGAAAAGTATCATGATTACCCTTTATAAACAGTTATCCTACGGCTATGCAACACACTCGGTACGTTTTCATGCAAGTCGAGTTATAGTTATACAGTAGTAACACTAGGCCATTTAATTGGACTACTGTCCTTGTTCCATTATACAAGCACAGCATGGGAATCAATTTAATAGCTGGAGTTGTACATTTGATAGGTGCTTTACACTTTACTTTTTGTACAAATGAGATGCTCGCAATCCCTTATGATTGAGGGCCCTTGGTGGTTTAAACGGTTAAAGCTGTGGGTTACTGATTGGAAGGTCAGAGGGTTAAGGCCCCCACTGTTGAGCCCTTGAGCAAGGCCCTTAACCCCATCTGCTCCTGGAGTGCTATATCCTGGCTGACCCGGTGCTCTGACCCCAGCTTCGTAACTGGGATAAGTGAAAAACATAATTTCACTGTGCTGTAAGGTACATGTGACAAATAATTGAATCGGTGATATACGAAGACAAATGACACCACCTTTTGTCTCTTTTGTTTGACTTCTGGGTCAAAGCCCATCACTAGAGCTGCAGAGCATCTGCAGAGCACCTAGGCCAATTTCTGTTATATGTTCAAGTAGCTCGACCTCTGTAGTTCCCATTTGAGGTAGTTCAACTCTGATATTAAGAAGCTTGATTTAGTACGCTGAAATTCAAGAAGGTCATGTTCCTAGCGTTAGAGCAAATTGTGAAAAACTGAAAATTTTGGATGTGGTCAAAAAAAAAAAGCCTGTTTTTATAGTTTAAACCCTAAATTTGCTCCCAAAACACTTAAATATGATTGCTTTGTGTTCTCTCTACAGTACTTAAAAATGTATACAATATTATATTCTATATCACAATTTGTCAAAATTTACGTAAATATTTATGTTACAAAATTTGTAAATTATATTGGTCTTAATAGTTAAGCGTTAAACACATGAAGAATTATTTAATTATATCACGAAAGGATATTTGCGTTTTATGCGAAATCTGGGTTTCCGCAAACAACTATTAGTTAAAAAATCTGCTGACTTTGCGGGGATCGACTTGTTTTGCAACAACATGCGAAGTGCAGACTGACAGTGAATGATGAAATTTTGAATCAACATATTTTTCCCTTAAAATGATCACATTTTCTCAGTTTCAACTTTTGTTCCGTGATTTATGTTCTATTCTGAATAAAATATTAGAAGTTGGCACCTCCACATCATTGCATTCAGTTTTCATTCACGGTTTGTATAGTGTCCCAACTTTTTTGGAATCCGGTTTGTAGTTGCATCAAAGTAAAAACATTTTGTTGCACATAAAATCTTTTTAATTGCAAAGATTGTTAAAAATCAGGCGAACTACGTACTGTAACAATAAAAAAAACTTTAGTTTACAGCATCATCAGCCTCCTCCTCTACCGGTTTGAGCTTTTATTTCGGGACATGGAGAAAGCTCCTAATTGTTTAACCCACACACAGCTGCTGTGGTGCACAGGAAATATCATTGTTCTTTAAAACTTCTAAAAATAAAGTCATGTAGCCATTTTCAAAGTCCGAGAATGGCTTTTATCTTTTAAAAAGGTAAAACAAACTTGAGGCTAGTCATCTGCTATTCAATTTAATATAGTGTCACATCTTCTATTATAACTATTAAAGTGGTCCATTATGAGAAGATAAATATTGACCATCATCATTAAAGGCTCAGTGGAATTCTAGGGTATTTTTGAAGTTTAACTAAGCCATTTGCCCAAGTCTGGACATGGAAATGATTTCCTTTTCCAAATTCTACCATCTTCAACCATTGCTTCATTGCTACTTCAAAGCTGAACTAAATGAATAGCATGTTTTACAGATCTCCCCTACCGAGGCTCCGTAATGCCGACGCTTTACGACACTGACGCTTCTCAGCAGGACAACTGCGGAAACGTCAATTTGGTTCGCGAATGAAGCCCCGTTCCCCTCTGTCAGACTGCTGGTGAAAAATAATCAGCCTCCCCGCTGATCCCAGTCATCAGAACCGGAGAGTATCTTGACACATGGTTTCTTTATCCAAAGTAAACGAGTCTATCTTTACCAATGTGAACTTTCCTCGCCTCTTTAGAAGGATTAGGAGTCTTGTCTCATCTCATCTGGAGTAACGGGGTCGTTCTTTATCCTGTCAGAGAGACGCTGCTGCGCGACAGAGTGGATCAGAAATGACAGGAGAGTTCATCAATCGTCCCATCCACGGTGAGAAGGGAGGATGGGAGCTGGACAGAAATTAAACTGGAAGTGGACAGGATTGAAGGCAATGACGGCAAGGACGGGGGCATAATATGTAAATGACAGAACCTGCTACTGTGCCATTCAGCGTGACGCGTCCTCTTTGGGCAATGTCCCTGATTGCCCCCTAAATGCAAAAGAAAAAAAAAAAGAAAAAAATCTAACAAAAACCATCGGTTCTAGATCTGGATCATTCTTTACACCTTGAAAAGAATTACAAAACTTCTCAAATGGTGTTGCATTTACATAAGACCCAAAGGAAGTAGGTCAACCCCATAAACACTCTGAAGGCTGAATACAGCAGGGTTCAACAACAAGCACACTTATCACTGACCAAAGTGGAATAAATGACCTGTCACATGTAATACAGGCGCTGTGTTTTGTACCGTTACGTAGCTCGCATGCATGGGATGAAAATCAGCCCACCTATTGATTTTGAACAACCAAAATCTGAATTTCAGATCCACAAAGAAGCATTTGCACAGACAGAATGATGAAGAATGAATGATCAGTTCAAGCGAGTTTGTGCTCATGCAGGGCTGCGTGATCACTGAGGTTTAATTTCTGTCTATGTATGTAAACTGAACTATTTACGTTGCGCTTTTAGTCTATTTTATTCCTGATAAACAACAGCAAAATATGCATCAAACCACACTTGGGATAACAATAACAGACAGGCTACAAATTCGATTTCCAGCTTCGGTGCTTCTTAATGCTACACTGTTAACAACAAAGATAAATCAGTGCAATAAATTTGTGAAATCTTTATGTCATATTCCACTGCCCAGCCAAAGAAAATAAATAAAAACCCACAGTGAGTTTAACTTAGATTATATAACAGTGGTCAATTCATGCTTGAAAATGTTTCCTCATGCTCCCAAAACCACTTCTCCACAATCTGAGTCCTGGAATATACCCCGTGCCATCAGGGAAGATAAACTTCATAGATGTGATAACCTGGTCATTCAGTACATTCAGGTCATCAGCTTTCATTTTATTGCCACATAACGTTGCTGAGACTAGACCTGAGCAGCTGAAGCAACCTCCAGATCATAACACTGTCTCCAGAGGCTTGTACAGTGGACACTATACATGTACACTATGCATGATGGGTGCATCCCTTCATTCACTTTCCTTCTTACCCTGACACACGCATCGCTCTGGAATAGGATCAGATCACATGACCTTTATTCATTGCTCCAAAGTCCAATCTTTAAACTAAAGTCTTTTGTCTGATGAGTCTCACGAACAAGTAGTTTTCTTATGGACACACAGCTGTTTAGTCCCAATCCTGTACTATCCTCCCAGGTATTAACAATGTATTGGTAATTTCTTAACCCACTTTCTGTCGTTTCACATCTCCTTAGTTGTTATCTTTGCTTGATGTAGGCCAATAATTTGACCCTTCTCAAATGGTGTTGTTTTACTTTTTTGCCAGACAGAGTACGTTTTTTTTTTTTTAAACCCATACACATTTAAACAAGAAAAATATTTGGGACCTGAGGGACTAACACTATTCCAGGCTTAGGAAGGACATTTAGCCTGCTTTCTTTACTGTCTGTCTATTTTACAAATTTTTATTTCAGCTTTCAGGCGGCATGGTAGCGCAGTGGGTAGAACTGTGGCCTCGCACCTCCAGGACCGAGGGTTCGATTCCCTCCTCCAGTTTTCATGCTCTTCCTGATCTTGGTGGGTTTCCTCCGTGTACTCTGGTTTCCTCCCACGGTCCAAAGATATGCAGATTAGGTTAATTGGCGTTCCCGAATTGCCCGTTGGGGGTGTGTGTGCTCTGTGATGGATTGGCCCCTTCTCCAGGGTACCCTGCCTAATCCCAAAAGTATTCTGGTATAGGTTCTGAGTACACTTGTTCACACTCTAATACTAGGCCAGGAACAGAGACAGGACTAAAGCAAAACCGTAGGCATGTGGCATAATAAGCACACAGGGAACCCGGAAAACAAAACGCATGAGCAGCGATCGTCATGCTGGAAACAGTGACATGTGCCAATTAGGGTAATTCATTCCAGTAACCATAAGCAACGCTGAATAACAACACAATGGCGTTTAGACCCAAACCCCTGCACAGACTATTTTCTGAGACGATGCCCCTTCTCTCTTTCTTAGCACTGTTATTTGAAGTCTAGTGATTTCTTTCCATCTCAACATGGCCAACCTTCGACAAGCCTCAATTTTCCTCCGGGTGCCTCTGTACATGAAAGTAGTTCTGTTACGAAGGCTCGTAAACTTCAAAACAACACCTCTCACCCTGCAAACTACCTCTTTATAGCGCTCCCTCCAGCCAAAGACTGATGAACATTTAATGTCATGCCTTTGGTATATGCAGGATCTATACTTTAACCCAGTGGGAACGCAGCGAGAACATACATCGCTGGATGTCTGAGAAGCATCGAGGAATGGCTCAGGGAATACTGCTCGAGTCGTGCAAAAAAAAAAAAAAAAGTCAATTGTCCAATATCTTATCTTACAAGTGTATCACATAAAGACGTGTTTGCTTTTTAAGGATTATGTTTTGAGATTTTAGCTTTCCTTCTTTTCCTTTTCCATTTTTAGCTTTTCCGAGAGACGTTAATGATAAATCATTCACTCGTCAAATGTATTAACTGATAATGTTTGTTTTGAATGATAATTCTCCGTAACTCACAAATCTATACATTGTTACACCTCAAGAGGAAGCAGCTGCAGTTCAAAATTCGAAAAGAGGAATGTACTGTAGTGACTTTTGACAAATTTGTCTATGTTTTATCCTATTTTTATTTAGCTTCTCATAAAGTAAAGTGCATCATGGCAACCAAATGTGTAAAAACAGTGAATGGTACGGTTCATGATTTAGAAATGACAACCTCAAATACTGCAAACAATGCATAAGGTTTTCTTTTACAAATCATTAAGTGTTTTTTTTGTTGTTTTGTTTTTTTTGCCATCTGCATCTTGAATGAATGATTTGGTCATTTCCATGTATCTTGCTCCTTTTTTTTGTGCCGCTCATTGTTTCACAAAGCAGGTACTGTAGCAGCACTCTGTGCCCTTGCTGTCGAGACAGGGGTTCAAGAGCCCCTCAGGGCATTGGCTTAGTGGCAGGAAAAAAGGGGGGGGGAAACACTACCGTAATCAGTATGAGCATATTAAGGATGTATTGAAGTTGAGATGAAAATAAAGTTGTGTTTCTAACACTTTATTAGTGTCATTTATTCAACATCTGCCAATGTCATGTAGTCAATGTTGGTCCAACACCATTTCATCAAAGTAGTTCTAACATTTGTGAAAAAAAAACATCAACAACATCCAAACATCTGTTGAAAACTTTACAGTTTTACCAAGCACTGACACTGGAGACTCCTTCCATCAATGTCAAATGAGTGTTTCTTTTTATTAAACTTCATCCAAGCAAAATGTACCCATTTCATTCATTCACCTTCTATACCGATTATCCAGTAATCCCCCAGGTTGGAATTTTGTGTATATAGTCTGCATACTGTTTTATACTCTTCTAGCTTTACACGTTTACCCTTTCATTTCGTGTTTTTCAAATCTCTTCTTTAATTAGATATTTAATATTCATTGCATAGCAGCAGTTCAATCAAACTACTTTAGACATCCAGCTGCCTTTTACGTAATCGCACTAAAAGCCTAGCAAAAGTTCATCAAGTTCACCAGATCATATTTCACGAACCAGACGCCAAAGTGTGTTGCAGTCAAAACAAGCGTGTGTTTGTTTTGGCAGGAATTCTAAAGGATGATAGCGCAGAAATGGAGGAGTGTATTAGCTGAAATGATATCAGGTGTTCGTGGATGAGATGGAAAAAGGATCTGGTTAAAATATTGCATTCTTCAATAATTAGCATCAGGCTTTCGATAGAAAAAAAGCTAGAAAGATTGTGCATTTTGGTGTTATACTAAAGGCAGGTATGTGTGTGTGAGGGGGAGGGCTTACATCTTGGTTGGGGGGAAAAAATGACAGGAATATGGAACAGTCTTGAGGATATTTGGCTGGTTATAAAGAGAAAATCTGTCTTTTTTTCATTTAAACCACAGCTTTTATTTAAAAAAAAAAATTAAAGAGCAATAAAGGTTTAAGTTTGTGCCCGAGGTGAGGTTGAAATCAGATTTAAGTGGCAGGAATAGCATTTATGCGGTAGTGGTTAGCACTGTCGCCTCGCGCCTCCAGGGTCTGGGTTCGATTCCAGCCTCGGGTCTGTGTGCATGGAGTTTGGATGCGCTCGGTGAGTTTCCTCCGGGTACTCCAGTTTCCTCCCACAGTCTAAAGACATGCAGGCTAATTGGTAGTAATTGACCGGAAGTCCTACCACGGTTGTAAAAATGGTAATGAATACAGTGGTCACCATTGGCCTTCATGGACCCTAGTTGGACTACAGTGGCTCCTAGATGGATTGATCGATGGATAGCATTTATTAGCCATACAATGTCCTTGAAATGATAGTTATGTGTGTGTGTGACAGCGATTGTTCATCGCTATCAGGTAACTACTTTTCCTCTCTGGACCCCCCTACAGTGAGGGAGCACAAAGTCTTAGGGCTGATGGGTAAATGGGCATCTCAGCAGTGGTTCTATTCAGATACTCAGGCTCACTCGTGTCTCTTTCCGGACACACACACTCATTCAAACACACACAGTGGCGTGTCTGAAAAACCCAGATACCACACGCTGGGTCACTCACCCAGCAGCCCCTCTTATGCCATAGAGAAAATGCATTTCTCTGAGCACACCCACCATAGTGGTCTGTTTTTTTTTCTTTTTTTTGTTTTCTTTCTTTCCTGTCTCTGCATGATTGCGATAGGATACACTGCCAACCTCTTTCTGTCTCCGCTTTACTCTGAACGCAGTGTGTTCGGTTGCTTCTAAAAGCCCTTTGCAGAAAGAATTCAGCTAGTTTGGTCGAGTGTTAAAAGCCGTCAAGCGCAGGGGAGCGGATCCAATGAGCCAATCTGTGTTCCACCCGGAAACTGATATTCTGTGTCCCACACTATTGCTATAAACCACACACACACTGCATAGGGGTGGGATCGCCGCAAAGAGTTTGAGAAGCATGTTTCAAGCATGAGAGAAGTACACTACCTCATTTACATAAACACTAAAACCTCATGTTTAGAGGAGGAGTGAAATAAAGGAAAGAAGCAGTGTGGGCTATTTCAGCTGGAGCATTAACACACAGTTTGCACAGCTCTGAGACCAGTGTTAACTTTTTAAAGAAATAGTAAAATATGGGACCTTTAAGATAATACATGTAATCAGTATTTGTAAATTCTATTAGTTTTGAATCTGAAGTACGAAAAATGCTTTTCATAGGTAAAAATATTACTGCACTGAGTGACTGATCGGAAGGTCGGCGGTTCGAGCCCCAGCTCCACCAGGTTGCCATTGTTGGGCCCTTGAGCAAGGCCCTTAACCCTTTCTGCTCCAGGGGCGCTGTATCATGGCTGACTGTGCACTCTGACCCCAGTTGCACTGGTATATGCATAGAAAGAATTTCATCGTGCTTTAATGTATATGTGACAAATAAAGGCTCAGCTTAACTTAATCTAATCAGTGAAATCAAACCAAAAGTTATAGCAAACAATCCAAAACTTTTTATTTTGCTCCGATTCATACTTGATCAAACGGGTTTGAAAGTTGCAAAAAAAAACCTCTTAAGGTCTATTAAGGACAGTTTAACCTATTTGAATTGTTAGTTCAAAATATTTCGCGCATTACAACCAAGTTAGTGCTGCACAATAAATTATATAAAAATTTTAAATTGCAATATGGACCTGTGCAACTAATTCATCATAAATTATTACAGGTAGTATACACATAGTCGAGAAAAAAAATTATGTAGAGTTTGTAAATATTTAATTATATTATAAATATGTTTGATACATTTAATAGTTACATATCGCATACCGTTTATGTGTCAAAATCATTGAACGGTGATTTATGGATCAAATCATGCAGCCCTAGATTAAGTGTCAATCTTCTCTTTTTTGATCCAAGTCTTTGTACTCGCACTGTATTTCTACAGCTCCGTTCTTTGGCTCAAAAAATGCTCCAACCCAGGATTCATGGCATGCTTGATTCCGTATCTGCTCCTGGGGTCAATTCATAGTTGAAACACTTTTTCACTGCAATCATAATCACATATTTTAAAAGAATTCAACAGCTGTTCCATAACACGTTTCCAGTCGAATGTAAAAAATGTAGGAAAAAAAATTCTTATCCATCACACACATACTAGAGAAGGAATAGTGTAGGATAGTGATCGGGTTTATAAAACACTAAAGTATGCCTTTAACGTGTAACCTTATAGTGAACGACAATACACCGATCAGCCTCTTTTACTACCAGGGCACCTCTGGCCCCTCGGGGGATGACCCAACAAAACCTTTGGGGTATGTTGTGATGACTGGCGTCTGGAAGTTAGTGGCAGATTCTATGGAGTGATGTGTTGTTGGGTGGGGCCTCAATGGATCAACCTGTGGATGCGTAGTCGGAGTGAGATGTGGACGTCGAATACAACAACCTTGAACTCTTTGCCTGTAAAGCAGCAGACTTTGGTGTGCTGGGTGTTCTGATACAGCACCTTTCTATTGCGGCCAGAATAATTTTTTTCCTGCAAGTTGAGCTAGATTGGCTCTTCTGTGGGATGGGAATTGATGGACTGGCCTTTGGGCCCCACAGGCATAGATGGAGCCATGTGGGTGGCCATGGTTCTGTCACCAGTTTCCTGCTACGTAAGTAATAATCAGTGTTATTCAATTCACCCAGTGGTGGTGTTAGTGCTGTGGCTGATCAGTGTATATCAACTGAAGGCTGTGTTCGAAACCGCTCTTGAAACACAGACCAATTTGTTTGTTGATTTGCTTTTCGATCTTCAAAAGTAGTCATTAAAGCTCCCAACACATCAGAAATACACAAGGCAAGCTAATCAACAACCCTCCCTGATTCGGTGTGCGACCTGATTAAACACACTCCATGACCTCACAAACCTGACCCTGAATAATGCCCTATAATTTCACGACAATACAGTTCTAATTGTGTTAGGGCCGAAATGCCGGCGTTTTGTAACGATGCATATGAACGTCTGTATCCATTTGCCGAGCTCTTCGTGATTATTCATCCGTGCTGCGCAAATTCCCTCTCCACTTGTCGGCTCTGTGTGAGAATTTCCACGTATAATCATAATCATACTAATCATGCTGCAGCCTCCCACACACACACCCACAACTGAGACATACCGCAGCTTTGAAGTAAGCCCATCTAATAACGCTAGCATGGCTAACAGTTAATGAACACTAATCCGTACCAGTTACCATGATTTCATTTCTGCTGATTATGTAACCCACTCGCATGAGACACCCTACGAGCTCGGAGTCATTAGGAACAATGTAGGGACCCACATGTGTTCTGTCTTTTAACAAAGTGATGACACTGTATGTGAAATAGAAGAAACGGCTGGTTGTAATGATCCATATAATCACCCGCATATGAAACACTGATGTCTATTTTGCACACTTTACTTAGAACATGATGCATTTTAAAACAAAATAATCTTACCTCTTATTTGTATGGTTTTATGTTATCTAGAATGATTATATAAAAGTTCACAATATTATTTTGTCATATATTCTAATAAAGTTTACTGCTAATAATAAAAGCCTAATTGTTCTTCAAAGCAGTCATACTTTCCTAAAGAACCTTTCAGTCCATGATTCTTCTCTAAAATACCTTTCAGTCCAGAATTTTTCTGTAAAGAACCTTCAAGACCATAAATCTTTTCGTTCCAGGGTTGTACCCCACAAATATCTTTCATTTGACAATTTCTCCCTAAAGAACCCAGTGTTCCTTTTTTTTGAGTCCATAATTCATCTCGAAGGTATGTTTACTCCATGATTTTTTTTAAAGAATCTTTTATTTCATGATATTTCTGTCTCTAAAGAACATTTGAGTCAATAACGCCTTTCAGTCCATTATTCTTCCTCTCCATGAGTTGTCTCTAAAGAGCCTTTCAGTTAATGATTCTTGTCTATAGAACCTTTGAGTCCATGAGTCTTAGAAAGAACCTTTCACCCAACAATTCTTCTCCATAACATCTAACTTTCCAGGTTTCTACCCTCAATAACATTTTCCATAAAGAACCTTTCACACAATTATTCTTCTCTAAAGAACCATCAAGTCCATTCTTTTTTCTAAAGAACCGTTCAGTCCACAGTTGGTTCTTCTACAAATTAATGGGGCTACAAATCTACACTAACAAACATTCAAGGTGTTCAATATTATTTCCCTAAAGAGGCTTCCAGTCCATGACTTTATTGTAAAGAACCTTTGCTTTTCTTGCAAACTTTTGGTTCTACGAATCTACATTAAAGAACCCTAAAGAACCTTGCAGTCCATGACTTTCTCGTGATGAACCTTCCAGGCCATGACAATTCCATTAAGAAATTCTTTTATGATTGACATTGCTCTAAAGAACCTTTAGGGCTGCAATACTACTTCGAATGAAGCCCCAGGTCTATGTTTCTGCCCTAAGAACATTCCATTTGATGACTTTTGTGTAAAGAACTTTCAATACAATGATTCTTTACTAAAGAACCTTTCACTCAATAGTTCTACTTTAAAACACCTTACACTAAAGGTTTTTACCCTAAAGAAAATATCAGTCAATTTCCTTTCCATAAAAAAAAAAAAACGTTAAGTAAACTCTTTTTCCCCAAAGAACCTTCCAGTCAATGATTTTCCTAAAAAACCCTTTCAGTTTTTGTTCTTCTCTTACAAATTTTTGGGTCCATGGATTTACATTTCCGTGAATGATTCAGTCCATGGATTTCTTGTAAAGACCGTTCCAGTCCATCCACTCCAATTTGAAATCCTTAATTCACTGATGCTTCTCTAAAGAACCTTAAAGTCTACGATACTTCTTGAATGAACATCAAGGATTTTTGTTTCTGCCCTAAAAAACCTTCCAATACAGGTCTTTTCTTATGTCTATTATAGTCCATGACTTTATTGTAAAGAGCCTTCCAGTCCATTATACCATACCATCAGGAATGCTCCAGTCACTGACACTTCTCAAAAGTACTAGTAAGTTCACAAGCCTTTCAGTCCATTATTAGAACAATGATGTCCATGATTCTTCTATTAAAGACCTTTAAGTCTACAATTGTTCTTTTATGATCCTTTTGGTTTAGGTTTCTACCCTATAGAACCTTCTGCTCCATGGCACTTCCATTGGGAACCATATAATCATCGACATTTCTCTAAACAGCCTTTCAGTCCACAATACTTTCAGTCCAATATTTATTTCTAATGAACCTTTGCATTCATGAATCTTCTCTAAAGAATATTTAACTCCATAATTCCCCTATAAATAACCTTTTAGCCAATTCTTCTTCCCTAACAAACTCTTTGTGGAAAAATAGTTCCCTAAAAACATTTTGGCTGTATGTTTTTTTTCCCAATTACCACAATAAACTGAATACTTTTCCCCCCACAAAACTTTTCACTTAGTATTAATATTTGTGGTCGTATTTTTTTCTTTGGCGCATCCATTTATCACAAGGTTCTTTAGGAAACCAAAAATGTTCTTTCTATGACATCACTCTAAAATGTTGGCACCTTTATGTTTGAGTGCATACTTGCCTTGGAAATAGGCAAAAGAAAATATATGGAGGAGTTTTGTCCTGGCTTGGTTTCCACTGCCCAGTTTTCCTTTACATTTTTTAAAACTTTGATGAGCTGTTAGATGGCATAATGACTTCACTAAGATCACAGATGAGGCTATTTGTCTTCGCCAGAACGTCCTTTGGCGCCCGCTGAGCAAGATCGATCATTGTAAAATGAAGAACTGACAAAAAGCCAGTATGATTATACAGCCAAGCTGAAGAACGGAGAACGAAACAGTTACTTTTACCAATTACACCGCCGGCACAATTTCTACATTTATTATATCCGTGTTCATAAAAATGGCAGCTGCTCATAGCAGAGATGGGCCGAAGGGCAAATTACCTCGCTCAACCCTGATGTCGTGGAGTAACTATTGGCTGTATTTCATTGAAAGAAGAATATTCATGCACTACGGGATACGATCAAGCAGTAAGTATTAGTGATTAGCTAGGATGAGCATGGCCTCGGGCTAAGCATTGCAACCATGGCAGCATACTGGAAATCGTAAATTTTGCCATTTGAAGATGTGAGCCTTTTCTTA